>RJWJ010007180.1:0-58650 GCA_004363605.1 Indri indri | reverse complement strand
ACCCTGGATGTGGGGTGGGGTAGAATGTCTGGAGAATGGGGTGGCACACCAGGAACTCGCTGCGACAACTTTCCCAAGCTCATCCCCTTCCCTGCCACAGCCTCAGCCACTGTCGTCTCCCACCAGGGTGACAGCCACAGGGTCCTCTCTGACATCCCTGCTTCTGGATTTGCCTCTATGCAGCCTTTTCTCCACTCAGCAGTCTTGATGATCCTTTAAAAAGTCAAGCAGACCACGTCTTTCCCTTGCTTAAGATCATCCAAGGCTCCCTTGCGCTGTGAAAATTAAAACCAGAGTCTTTGTGATCTGTCCCTGCCTGTTTCCTCCTCTTCGCTTGGTCCATTCATGGACCAAACTGCAGCCACATGGGCTTGCTTTCTGTTTCTCAAAGAATTTCAACTCTCTTCTCCCACAGGGCCTTTGCATAAGCTGTTCTGTGATCTGAGAAACCAAAATAGATGCCTCTTTATCAACTAAGATGGCCCCTAAAGTTAAGTAAACAAAAGTTAACTGCAGGGCAAGGGCTCAGGGGTTGGCTAGCAGGGCAATTTCCTAAATTCCTATGGCTACAAGAGAAACTGTGCTCTTGCTAAACTCCCTGGCAATAGGAGCTATCAGGCAAATTGTCAGACCCTTGCCCAATGTGTCCCGAAGATGCTCTCTCTTCCAAGAGTGAAAGGGCAAGTTGGTTTTTATGCCTCACAAGGTCTGTATCACACAGTAGAGTCATACATATTCAGTAGGCTTGGGGGGAAGCTATACACGTTCGTGAGGGGAGTTGCACGCATGCGTAATGAGTAAACATATATGTCACATACATCTCACAAATTCCAGTGAGGTGGAATTTGGCTCTTTCCGTCAAAGGTGAATGCATACCAAGAAGGACACACAGAAAGTTTGTACCGAGTCTCTATAAGCTGGCTGAAACTGGCTTGAGGTCTGTGGTTGTTTATCAGGAAAGAATGTTTGTAAGGCCAGTCCTTTGTCCAACTGGAGTTGCAGTGGTCCAGGTCCTCCTGTTTGGGTCATGTTTAATTGTGAGGCTGGGAAGGTGGTGACATGAATTACAGGGCTGAGGTCGGGTTACCTGGAGAAAGTCATGCACATAGAAGTTGACTCTCCTCAAGAAGGAAAATTTTTCCTGATCTGAAAAATAACACCAGTGAAACGTGTAGATCACACTTTTGGCGGGGGGGTGGTGTTTAAACTAATGAGCTTTGGTTAAAAAAATATTCAAAACCTTTCTGTTTGGAGCAGATTGGAAGAGTCTATTCTTGGAATTTGGAGTTTCTCATGAGCTGTGTCCCCAGGGTGGCCCGGTTAGTGGCTGGTGGCTCTCCCGGGGCGGGGGTGGGGCTTGGTCATGGAATGTGGACCTGGGCAGAGCCAGGTCCACCGAGCCAGCTTAGCCGAGGGGGAGGGAAGCCCAGCTTAGGGCTGGGTTTTCCACATACACAGGCAAAAGCATTTCTTCTTGCTAAGAGCAAACATACAGATTCCAAGGTGAGATGGAGAGAGTTTGATGCATTTTGGTTTGTAAATAGTGAAAAAAGGACTAATATTAACAACAACAATAATAACCAACACCACTAACTGCGTCGGGCCCATCCTGAGTGCTGTGAGTGCTCAATGTCACTTGCTGTTCACAGAGTCCCCGGTGCTTTCTGGGCTCGTCCCATCGTGTAGAGGGGGCTGGTTACAGGGGGGCAGGCGGGTTTCCCGGCCGGTATTACACACAGCCATCGTCTGTGATGTCATTTGAAACTTAAGAATGTCCTTGTGTCATTATATCAGCAATGAAGTCGGTGCTGCCATTATTAAACCCTTATTGTGTGCGAGGCATTTGTGTACACGTGTGCATGTGCACACGTGTGCTTGTGTGTGCATGTGCGTGTGCACACATGAAATAGAATGGCTCGTGTGGGGATGGAGGATCCCAAACACAGGAGGAGGCTGGGACTGTGCTGCTACCAGAAGCGGAGCCACAGCCGCACTGGGGAGGCCCGGAGAAGTGGGTTCAAACCCACATTTACTGCCAGTCCTCTGTGTGCCTTTGCGCAGGTCACTTCAGCTCCCTGAGCTTTGTTTTTTAAAATATTTTTGACACATTAAAACCTGAGGACCGTTACACAAGTGGACAAAGGTGTGTGCAGACAGTCAGCTGGCCCAGGCCTCCCTCCCTGCCCCACCCTTGCGCAGTGGAACGTGTTCTTATGCGTTCCAGGGAAATGCTGTGTGCCACGCTCACGGAAAGAAAGCGACCCGGTAAGCGCGCCTGGCTTGGTGCAGAGCCCTCTGTGGGCACTGTCTTGCTGACCTCCCAGACAGCACGGTGAGGTCAGCACTGTCCTCGCCCCCCAGTGGGAAGACGAGGGGAGCAGAGATTTTAGGAGGAAAGGGAGGTCACGCAGTGGGGACGGCATCCGAGCACGGATTAATCCAGCCGGGGGCTGCGCTCTCCAGTCCCACACTGGTCTTGAACTCACTTCTCCTCCCTACTTGTATTCCCCTCCCGCACCCCCAGCGCGTCACGCTTTCGCTCGGACAGTAGCCGTGACTGGGTGTGGGTTTAGGTTGTTGAATAATCAGAATTCTGGGTAACTTTTCCAGTGTTTGATTATTCCCACTTCACCCGTCCCAGTAATCCTGGGGCCCATGAAAAAGCCAGCTCACGTGATACATCATTCACAGGAAGGGCAGAAAGCCCTCCTGTTTGCGCTGAACTCAGGATTTGGGGAGACCATGGGAGTTTATCAATGAAGGGATTCTACCCCTGTGCTCATCCCTCACTCAGTGTCATGGAATCAGCTCTGAGCGAAGCCATCAAGTTTAAGCTGCTAATTACTTCCTCATCATGCAGAATGAAAGCTACATCCCTTAAAATACACCAGACAGCTAAACATAATCTTTGCTTTCCCCGGTGTTGGTTAAGGAATCCAGATGTTACTGTCATAACCACTCCGTGAACAAACAGAACTCCAGTGGCGGAAGCTGGCTTCGCGGCCTTCATCCCCACCTGGGTTCTCCTGGGGCTGGGTGTGAGCACTGCCCGGCCTTCCCGCAGCCCCTGCTGGCAGGCAGAGTGCTATGGGCGTAGCCACACACTACAGGTGAGTTGAGCAGGATTAAACACAGGACGCCTCTGAAACCTCTGTGGACTTAGCAAATGCGGGGAGCTCTAGGCCCTGGAGGGTTTGGGTACAGGAGATGATGCCTTGTGCAGAGTGAAATAAGTTGAACTCAAACGTATTTAGGTGCAGCAATTTAATTCAGGTCCATAACAGGTGGGTTAATAATACTGAAAGTAGCTACGATTTATTGGGGCTTATCATTAATCTTATCACATTGAATCCTCACAACTCTATGAAGGGGTTCATTTTACCGACTAAGATTCGAAGAGTGATTTCCCCAAAGTCCCTCAATAAGTAAATGGTGAGGGTAGAATTTGAGTCCAGAAAATCTGGTTCTACTATTTCCTATGTTTCTATTTGGTTCAAGCTGGCCTTTCTTCTTTCAAAACAACTTCAATGGAATCCATGGTTTTGGGAAATAAAGTAGGTTTTGAGATTCAGACAGTAAGTGCATTGTTAATATTTATTCTTTTATCTTGAAAATGATGACATGTTGATAAAATGTGCTCACTCGCGTCAACATTTCAAACAACACAAAGGATACAGTATCAAATTAGGGACTGGCCCTACTCTCAGCCCCCAATCCCATATTTTTCTAGATATTTTGCCCATGCTCCAGCCCACACTATTCCATGATATGGATACTCCAGGGATGCTCCAAGAAACAGAGACTTCTAGAGTCAAGAGAGCTGGGAAACTCTTGGACAGTCACAATGTGCATCCGTGTATTAAAGGCTCTGGGAAGTTCTGCACCAAATAAACCCTTTTGGCTTGATTCAATCCTAGGTTTTCAAAACCTACTTGCCCATGGCACACCTTATTCCATAACACAAGTGTGCATTTTTCCTGGAGCGTGGCCTGGAAAACACCAGCTGAACAAGACCATGCATTTGTCTAACAGGTATTCAGCAGGCAGGCACTTTGGGCCAGGTCGGTGCTAGGCTGGGGAAGCTCAGAGGTGAACCAGGCGAGCCCTGGCTCCTGTGGGGCTCACTGCTCATGGGAGAGGCAGCACTTAAGTCAACAGGATATGAAGAAACACACAGGTACTTTCAGATGCTGGTGATGACTAACAAGAAATAAAGAGGTCCATTTGGTGCCTGCTTTCAGAGGAGGTCTCCTCAACAATGAGACAGAATGAGCCATGCAGTGTTTGGGAGCTACAAGGGTTTCAGGAAAGAGCTAGAGTGAAAACCCTCTGACATATATAGGTATAAATAGGATATAATATATATAATTTTACATATTTGATATCACATTAAATGCTGGTACCTGCCCTTTTTCTCAACCAAAATTTCAACGATAAACATATCTCACCATCATCATCTTTAATAGCTATAGAGCATTTATTTAAGAACATATCCAATTGTTCTTAACCCATCACCTCTTGGTGGAAACCCAAGAAGTTTACTTATGCATGCATTTTACTTACTTCTGAAATGGTCTCCTTAGAATAAATTCCTGGAAATAGCATTCTTGGGTCCAAAGGTATGAACATTTTACATTTTTACACAATAATGACAAACTGCCTTCCAAACTTCATTCCCTACAAGACTGCATGAAAATGCCCATTTTCCTAAATGCTTGCCATGACTGCTTTTCAACTACGTTTAAAATTTTGACCAATGTGAAGGGTGAAAAATTATAATTCATTTTTATGTATTTGATTGATAACTGACTTGAACACACCCCTTAGCCTTTTGCATTTCTTCTTTTGTTCATATCCTTTGCCAGTTTTTCTATTGATATGTTAATTTTCTTACTGACTTGTAAGAGTTCTATGTATATTGCAGATATTAGGCCTTTGTCATAAGAATTATGAAATTGTTATTGTCGTCATCTTTGATTTTGTTTATGGTGTTTAAAGCCATTTCAATATTGTACATTTTTATGTTAGATTTATGTCTTGTTTCATGTTTTCTGAGGCTCGTATGTTTAGAATGGCCAACCAACCGCACCCTGTGATTGTATAAATATTCTCCCATATTTTCTTTTAGTGTTTTTTGTTTGTTTGTTTTATTTTCATGTAAACCTTTGTCCTTTCAGGAATTCACTGTGCAGTAAGGAATGGATTTGCTTCCAGTTTTGTATTTTCCAAATGGCTTTTCAGCCACTCCATTTCCACAGTCTCGCTTATTAGAAATGACCACTGTGTTAGGTGCTGAGATATCTATATACTTGGGACTATTGCTGTAAGCTCACTTTCTGTTCCTTTGAGCTATCTTTTGATTCCTTTGTCAAGCCACACTGCTTTCCTGAACTGTCACCACCTAATACATTTTTAATAGCTAGCGAGACAAGTTCTTCAGTACCACTCTTTTAAAGAATTTTTCTGGCTGTCGTAAGATGTTTATTCTTCCAGAAAAATTTTGGAATCATTCTCTTTTTATTCAAGGTAAAATATATGCCACATTGATATGTTGAATTTATGGACTAATTTAGGAAAAATATATCTTTATTGTATTGAATTTTCTTATCCAATAAAAAGACATGAATCTCCATTTATTGAAATCTTTAAAATGATCTTTACTCACACTTATTTTTGGCTTTATATATGTTGTGCACATTTATTGTTAAATTTATTTTTAGGTATTTTGGGGCAAATGATATTCTAAATTATATATTTTTAACTTGTTATAATTTACATATGAGATAGTCATTGTTGTATATATTATTTGTAACTGATCATATTTTTATTTTTAAAAATTTTTTTCTATTATTTTTGGGTTTTCCAGGAATAAAAGTTTTATTATCCACAAATTATGATTGTTTAGTCTTTTCCAATGTTCATGACTGTTTTTATATTCTTATCTAATTGCTTTGTTCAGCACTTCCAGAATAACATTATGTTAATATGATAGTAGTGATAAAGGACATTGTTAACTTTTTTGTGACCCTAATGGGACGATTCTGGTATTTTTACAATTAAATATGATGGTAATTTTTGAATTGAAATGTGTATTTTTAAAAATCATACAAGGAAGTATCAATCATTTCCATTTCAAGTATCAGAAATGGATATTAAATTTTTTCAGATGATTTTACATTTAGGAAAAGAAACAATTATGTGCTTCTTTTTCCTTGGTCCTGTTAATATTGTGAAGATATTTCAAAAAGTTCCCTAAACTGAACAGCTCTTGGATTGTGTGAGTCAGTCGCTCATCATAATGGTGTATTAGTCGCTCGTGCTTTTTTAAAGCTTTCTGCATAAACTTTCTCGGATTGCCTTTTCCGTGGGAATCTGTGTCAGGCCCTGGTAATCAGGTTATGCTGGCTTTTGAAAAATCATTCTGTGACTTTCTTTCTCAAGGCACTGGAATTGTTTAAATGGTGTAGGAATAACCAGTTCCTTGAAGATTTGAGAAAATAAGACTCTAGCAAGCAGTAACGCACACCCCACTGTTGGGGGTGTAAATTGTTTTAGCCACTTTGGAAAGTCATTTGTTAATATCTAGTTAGGTCAAAACGTGTATACCCTATCATCCTGCAACTCTACTGCTGTGTCTGTACCCTAAAGCAGTGGTTCCCAACCTTTTTGGCACCAGGGACCGGTTTCATGGAAGACAATTTTTCCATGGATGGGGCCGGGGGGGTGGTTAATTTATGCAATGGACTACTCTGAGGCAGATAAAATGATAAAATTAGATCCACGAATATCAACCTGGAAAATTCTCAAAAACTTAATATGGGGGAGGGTGGCAAGAAGAAAGTGGAAAAGAACATGTCCATCATGATACGATTTGTGTAAAAACAGGAAACGATGTTATATATGATTTTATGAGCCAACGTGTCAATGATATAGGCACATATATCACCAAAAGTATTATATAAAAGGGAAGAATATCCGTCACCGTCAGAAGCAGGGTTTCCACTGGGGAGGGAGGGCGAGGAGAAGACATGGTGAGACGGAAACAGCTTCGAAGTCTCAGTAGCATTTTATTTACTCAACAAAAGGGTCTGCTGTAAATACAGAAAAAATGCGATGTCCTTTAAAGCCGCGTAGCGGGGCCTGGGTGTGTGTTATATTATCCACGCTTCACTCACGGCCTCATCGCGTCCTGGGCAGCCTCATTAGTTTCTATCTGGTTTCCCCGTTAAGGACTAGAGCCGTCTTTCAAAGCCTCCTGCTGTGCGCCTACCAGTTCTGTTTGTTTATCCTCCTTTTAAAATTAGAGGTGGATGCTGGACACTGACAGTTGTTATTCTAGGTGCTTTGAGTTGGATCACACAGTGCTCGGCACAGAGAGGTGCTCAATAAATGCTACATGGCGTCATCTTCGTCGTCGACACTGGCTCTGTGCTCAGCCCCTCCAGATCCTCTGCTCCCCCTGCACTGGGATGAAGCCAGTGCCCTTGGGGTGACCCCTTGGCTCTGGCTGCTCCCAGGTGGGGGTGGGAATGGTACCTTGTGACAGAGTTGGGACGACGCCCTTGTGCTCGGAGGGACCGCTGTGTGTGTCCTTCGTGGGCTCCTTCGACTCGCAGTGCTGATTCCAGGCCACTCTCCAGGCCCGCCCTGCCGGACTGGATACAGTGCTCATCGGTGAAAATGAAAGGCTGTACCTTCTCCTCGGAGTCCTGCTGCTCACCTGGGCTGCCGGCGGGCACCAGCCCAAGCACATGCAGCCCGTGGCCCAGCCTCCTGCCTTCTCTCGCTTGTCTGGGGGCTGAAGCGATCTGCCTTCTCCGCATGCGTTCCCCGGAACCCAGTTCTGCTCTGGTGGATTTCCATCTACACGGCATGGGGGGTGCGCTTGTTCTCCAGTCTCGGGGAGGCCCAGTTTATTGTCTGATTCCTTAGGCCGGCGGCTCTCAATCTGGGGCGATCTTGCTTCCCAGGGACACTTGGCCATGTCTGGAGACATTTTGGAGGTCAAACCTGGGCGCGGAAAGGGGAGGGTTATGCTAACAGCATCCAGTGGTAGAGACCAGGGATGCTGCTAACGTTCTACACGGTGCAGGGCAGCCCCTCCCTGAACAAAGAGTTACCCCACTGCACGTGTCTGCAGCGCTGAGGCTGAGAAACTGCCTTAGGCTCAATCAGCCAGTTTTCCCCTGTTGGCTCATTTGCCCGACAGCCGGTCTTTGCAGAGACGGCATGCACTTCCAGTCTATCGGTGCGGTGTTACTGAACACGCGTCAGCACCTCAGCGCCGTGATATTACTGACCATATGTTCATTTACTCTGTCACTTTGTTAATGTGTAGGAAACATCCACTTGAGGTCAGAAGGTGGGCTCGGACCCTTATGTCACCTTCTTTCATGCACGCGCTCATTTAACGAGTATTTACGGGGAACCTACCTGGTACCAGGTACGGTGTCAGACTGTGCCCTTTTAGTGCTCACAGTTCAGCAGGAACACAGAAAACAAATAAACAAACGCACGCGTGTGAGGTGTGAGTGTGCGTGTGCGGTAGGGAGAGACGAGGGCACTCAGGGGCTGTACCTGTGAGGATGGTGTCTCGGCTTCCTGTGGCTGCCGTGACAGATTGCCCAGATGTGGAGGCTTAACCGAGAAACCTATTCTCACCCAGTCTGGAGGCTTCAGGGGTGGCTCCTTTCTTGTCCCTTCTGGCTTCTGGTGGCTCCAGCCGTCCCTTGCTGTGTGGCTGCGTCACTCCCGTCTCTGACTCCGTCTTCGCATGGCCGTCTCCTTTGTGCCTGTGTCTTCCTTTCTCCTGTCTCTTGTGAGGATGCTTGTCATTGGATTTGGGGCCCCCTCTAATGCAGAACGATCTCATCTCCAGACCCTTAGCTCAGTTACATCCGCACAGACCCCTGTTTGGGAGTGAGGTCACATCCACGGGCTCTGGGATTAGGGTGCGAATGCATCTTTGAGGGGCACCGTCCAAACCACCACAGATGTTCAAACCTTTCCCTAGAAGACACCAGCTGATTGCCTTTTTTTTTCTCCTTAGCCATCCAAAGGAGATGCTTGGATTAGGCCAGGCAGGATTCATCCACCTTTCCTAAGAGTATTGTTGCTCGAACACAAACCAAGAAGAAGGCACCCAGCAGCGTCTGCCACAGTAAGCCTCTGCCTGATTTCAGACACGCCGCACGTCATCCTCTCTGGGGTTTTTGCCAGAACAGAGGTTCTGAGGCTTGAGCAGGCACCAGCGTCCCCTGCAGGACTCGCTGCAACACTCACCCTCAGAATCGCGGGTTCGCAGTGTGCGTTTCTAACGAGTCCCAGGTTACGCCGACGCTGCTGGACCCGCACTTGGAGAACTACCGTCTAGAGCACTCTTCCTGCTCCTGGTAGCTCGCCCTCCGACTCCGCCTCATGGAGCTTCCTGGTGGCTCTGACCCCTGGGTCTCACCCTTCTCTTCTCTCCTGTGGCATTTACCGTGGGAATCTCCCCTGCGGCCCCATGCAGAGAATGTGCCCTGCAGGCTCAGATGGTGTCTCTCTGTCTCCCTTTCCCAGCACCACATGTCCGCATGGACAGAACCTGCTGAGTGTGTGTTGAGTGAATGAGTGAGTGAGATTCATCCACTGTCTTCCCTCTCGGGCAGCGCCTGAGCACTGTGTGGTCTCACGCTGCAGTGGGCTTGGACTTGAGACAGTCTGGGTTCAACTGGTGGCCTAGCAGTGTGACCCCGGTTAAGCCACTTAACTCCCTGAGCTTCAGTTTCCTCAACTGTAAAATGGGCGTAATAATAGTCCTTATCCTAATCTTAGGAGTATGGGATGTGATAAAGCCATACAGAGTGGCCCAGAATGTTAGTTACCATTACCACCACCCAGGGCTGGAGGTGTGCACCTCGGTTTGTCTTGTCGGGACAAGACACCTTGGTCGCGTGTGCTCCTTCTTGCCATGACTCGGTGTAACCCTAGGGCAGGGTGCATCCTTGGGGGTGCCGGCCTGAGCGGCAGAGGCAGAGGCAGCCACGGGCAAGGCCTGGCCTGTGGCCCTGGAGCACCGGCTTCCTCCACAGCCAGCAACTTCAACTTTTGGAAACTATGAAGACAAATGCAGTTATACTGCAGAGGGGAATAAAAATGCTTGTGAATTTTTAAAGCAAGATGCTCAGATCTCACCCAGTTCCTGGGCCTCAGGGCTCCTTGCAGACGCTCCCTCCCTTGCTGCCTGTCCCAGGGCTCCCGCATGGGGCTGCGTCCTGGCAGGGGCTCAGGTCTCACAGCGGTGAAGGGATTAACCAGGCTGCCCTTAAAGGCACCTCCCTTTCCCTCACGGAAATGCATCTGCAGCTCCTGTGTCCCAGGCTGTGTTTGAAACTGGCATAGGCCTAGGTGGGGACTGACACCTGGCGGCTAGGGCGGAGCTGCTTTTCATTGCTCCTGGAGGAACGTTCCACCTTCACCTCCCTGGCCTGTGGCGCTGGAACAAGGCTAATCAGTCCTGTCTGCTCCTTCCAGGGTGATGTGGTTTAATCAAACAATGGCCCGTCTGGGGAGCTGCCTGCCTGCCTTGATTATACCCGCACCGCCCCTGCCCCGCCTCGCACACGCGCGGGTCACACTCATGCAATTTCATTACATTGCAGGTGAATGACACACAGGAATAGACACTGCGGCCTCCGTGGCTCGGCGTCCAGGAGGACGTCTTGTCCGAGCGCAGCCACTGCTTTGCCTGTCTGCCGCGTCCTTGCTGCCGCCTGTGCGGTCCCGCGCCGTGTGGGGACAGGCGCCCTGGCCTTCTCCCTCGCTCGTCTCGCCGCTCTGCCCACTCGCGGCTGCTGCCGCCTCCCGGCCGCCCCCCTCACCACTGCCCTCTGATGTGGGGGCTGGCAGGCAGCTGGGGTAGGGGGTGCACAGTCCCCAAAGTGGTGCCATTGCAGGGCCAGCGCGATGGTTTCAGGAATGTCCACCGAGGCTGTGGGTCAGGATTTCTCAGCCTCGGCACTACTGATACTTTGGACAGGATTACTCTCTGTTGCGGGGTCGTCTGTGCATTGTGGGGTGTCAGCAGCGTCCCTGGCTTCTACCCACTAGGCCAGTAGCAGCCCCTCCCCAGAAGTGACACTAAAAATGTCTCCAGACAAGGCCAAATGTTCCCTGGAAGTCAAAATTTCCCCCAGGTGAGACCCATTCAGAGATGGCAAGGTGAAGATGAAGGTCAGACAGCTAGCGTGTGAACGCAGGATGGGGGCTCTGCCCAGGAGCTGCCCCGAGAACCGGGGTGAAGGGTGGAGCCCTTCGAGGACCTTGCCCACCCCAAGGCTCTGTCCTCAGCTTGCAGAATCAGCCTCACCTGAGCCTCGGGGGCAGCTCCTGTCCTCACGTGGGTCCTCCCAGGCAGAGGCCCTGACTGCAGGGACACTGTCCCTCCTCTGTCATCCCTGGCGCTCTCCCCTCAAGTCTCATGGCTCTTTAGGGAACACCCTTGGCTCCCTTTAAAGCAGGTGTTGGACCTTGGCCAATGTATCTCTCTTCCACTGGCTGCGAGCACCAGTATTATTTTCCTCTTTGTATTGGTTTGTCTGTCTCGAGGAATTCGAAGGCTAAGATAAAGTACGTGGAAGCCTAGGCTGTCAGCTGCAGCGGCTGGCGCTCCGCATGCAGGAGGCTGAGCAGGTGAGGGGTTCTTGGTTGCGAAGCCGTAACGGTCTGACTTCTCCCCAGAATTGTCATTTACAGATCAGGCTGCCTCGGCTGTCCCCGTCTGCTTATCCTGCCTTCAGGTCTCTGTCTGCATGTGTGGGACGTCCACGTTCGATTTACAAAGTCGAGAACAAGAAAGGCTGACCTTATGGACTCCACAAAAACTTGGGCCGGACGGCCCATTCGTTACCGGGGTCACCTGCAAACGGCTCGGAGGGATAATGGGCACATTTGGCTGCATATTGCTCGGCCCTTTAAATATCTCTTCTGATGTGTTAAAATTAGCTTCTTGCTAAGCCACAGGAAGAGACAGGAGGGTCCTTTTTAGGCAAATATGTAGAAAAAGCTCCTAATTGTCTGGCTCGGTTAAAAGTGGTCCCATCCGAAGCCAAGGGTGTGCGCCAGGTGACCTTTCCAGGCGGCACCCAGACTTAAGATGTTAGAATTCTTCCCTTTTGATTGGAGAAAAAAAAGAAGACTTTCTTGATACTTCAGAGCGATTGCAGTACAATGGGGAATGGGGAGGGGGTTGCAGGAGGAACTAGAGCCGCGGAATGGCCTCGAGGCCTCGTGCTCAGGTGCAGGGGCGGGAGGGCTGTGCACACCGCTCGTGGCACACGGAGGGTCTTTGCCATCCGATTCACTCTCTCTGTCGCCCAGGGGAGGGTCGTGGGTGCTGGCTTTTGTCGGTGGGTGTGCAACCCGGGGGAGGCTCACCCCGTCTTTAGCATCCCTCCCTGCGTCATCTCCACGGCACGGCAGAGGACCAGAACTCGATCTCAGGGCGTTGAGCAGCTGCCCAGCGTCCCTTGGGGTGTGAGGGAAGGAGCAGGGATTGGAACCCAGGTTTGCCCGACCCAAGGGCCAAGCTCATGAAATTTTTCTGGTACTGTGAGGTCAAGAGAAAAATCAGTCTTGCTTGGTTTTCTTCCCTAATAAAAAACCAAACAAACAAACAGCTCCCCAAAGACCTGGAGAACACTTCTGAGGCTATACGCATACATAAAGTAAAGCTCTTTGGGAACAGTCCTGGTCTTGAGCTTTACCCGGTGCTGCTGGTGGTGGAGGTGCCCGCAGTTCCCCCAAGGGCATGGGTCCTAGCGGACAGCCTGCTGCAGGGAGCCCTCGACGGAGAGGGTCCCGGCAGCGCAGCCTCTGAAGCAGGGTGGGCAGGCCGTGCACAGAGAGGAGTGAGGCACGTCCCCAGGTGGCTGGAGGGAGGAGGTGCTGAGAAGGGTTGCAGAGGACACAGTGCTCTGACTCCATTAAGATTTTAAGAGCAGCTCTATGCCCAAAGCAGAGAACAGAGAAGTGAATTGATCGTTGGTGATTTTGATCTGGTATCACGGGATATCACAGGAAGAGCACGGACGGGGCGGATGTCACAGTGGGTAAGAAGGGGAATCTCACAGGTACTCAGCCCAGTGTCAGATGCAGGATTTGCCAATTCCTGGTTGTGAGGCCTCAGGCACATGAAGGGTCCTGCCTAGGCCTCAGTTTGCTCTTCTGCAATGTGGGGTGACGGTAATCGCAGCGGGTCGCTAGCGTGCTACTCCTGATCTCTAGTAAACATGCAATTAGGAGAGCTGGCCTTTGTGCACTCAGGTCAGAGGTTGTGTTGTCTCATCTCGTTTCTGTCCCCTGCAGGCTGTGTGACTTTTGTTTGGTCACTTCCCTGAGCCTCAGTTTCCTCATCTGGATAAAATTTAAAATAAAAATGAAAAAGGAGGGTGCAGAGAGACCCCCTCCCGGGGTTGGCAGGGAACCTCGAGATGACGGGAAGGACACGTCTTTGTAACTGCAGGACGCTGCGGAATGGCAGCAGGAGTGCCGGAGAGACGGTCTGACGGAGCCTTCCAGAACACTCCTCGCTGGACTGCCAGCCGCTGCGGTGACCTTGTGCAGCCAGCCCCGATGCACCCCCCGCCCCCGAGATGTGAGAGACAGAGGTGAAAAGTCGGGACCCCCTGCAGGGCCGAGGAGGGTTCTTGCTGGTTGGGTGGCACCAGGTGCTCCTCGTCTCGAGGAGTCTGGGTCCCAGGTCACGGCGGAGGCCAGAACACACTGCAGCGATTGCGCAGTCAGCGCCGGGACGGGGTGTGGAGGGGTAGGGGACAGCCACCCGGGAGTCAGGAGGATGATGTGGGGGTGCGGCAGGTGAGGCACCTGGAGGATGTGCGGTAACTGGGGAGCAAGGGGAGTTTGGAGAAGTGACGCTTTGGGTTTTCAGGAGGATCCTCGCTGATGCTTGCAGGAAGAAGCGAGAGAAGATTACGATTCACTTCTAATCGTTTCAGTTACTTGGAACGCACGTCTCTGGATGTGACTCCCTGCCAAGATGGGGCCATGCGCGCCCTGGCATGCATTAGAGCGCACCGCGGCGGTGTTTCCGAACGTGCTCTAGGGAATGGCTATGTCGCCGTGGGGCGGACAGTGGCTTCTACAGTATTTCTTCTCTGAGTCTCTCCCAGGCCCTCTGAAAAGGATACGTTACAGGGGTTTTAATAATGTCGGGTCCTAAGGACTGCCTCTGCTGCTTGCCATCAGGGCAGGGCTCCGGGTCCTCCGCCGTGAACGTCAGCTTCAGCCGTTCGCGCCGAGCTAAGCTCCGTCACGGCTCCTGCCACAGCGTGTCCTCGGACTTCTCGTTTAGGGACTGTGCATGAGTGTCCCCTGCGCCCTGCACCGCGCTGGGCAGCGGGACCCAGCAGACGTGGCCAGGTGTGGCTTCCGAGGGAAGGAAGTGTAGGAAGACCCCCGAAGGGTGAACAGGAATTAGTTAGGAGGGCGGCCGGGGGCAGGGAGGAGGCGGGCAGGGTGGAACGCACCAGCCTGCCAAAGCCTGGCTGGGCAAACCCAGAGTTTGTGGACATCTTCTCATTTATGCCGTCTTATCATTTTACGTCATTTTAGGGTCCATGTCGTAAACCGGATGTAAATGGCAGAGAGTCCAACCCATCTATCTGCAGTGAATCGCAAAGTTACATTTTATGGGTAAAATTCACCAAGAGGCAACAAGAAGTTGTTTTCATTTATTGTTCATTTTAGCCTAATTTTCCCAAGTGTGTCATTGATTTTTGAAGTTTTAACATTTTATCTAGAGCCCATGTTAAGACATACCAGAGGCCAGCAATTCTTTCTTGCTCTATTTTAGTAAATATTAGTAATTTTTGAAATAAACAATTGACAATGCATGTTAATAAATTGACAAAGTGATTCACTGAACTCTGTCCGTAGTAAGTTATTCTTCTATGTACGACATTCAACATCAAGATTCTTCGAGAATACCCCAGCGTTATCTCCACTTTAAAGCAGAGAAAATCGAGGCCCAGAATGATTAAGTGATTTTTGCCATGGTCCCTCTGCTAATAAAGGGGTAATTAAATGATGTGCCTTTGGTCCTCCTATAATAAGGGGTCAAACTGCAATCTGAACTCAGCTTTCCTGACTGTGGCTAACTCCTGTGAAGCTGCGAATGGGGCCGTGATGAGGGCTCCTGCATTTCTCAGACTAACGGCCTTTTCTGTCTCAAGGAAGGTCTGTTTCCCTGCATTGGCGCCGGGAGGGGTGTTTGTGCAGAGGGACCCTTGGAGAACCGTTACATTATGCAAACTTGATTATCCTGTCCGACATTATTGATGTCAGCAGCCGTTGTGAAATGAAGTTTGGGAGATGGAGTGTGGAAGGTGGCACTTGTAATTTTTAATAATCATCCTCTTCTACTTCTTGGGGGGAGGAACAGAGCTTCAGGGCTGAGGATACTTTAATGGAATCTGTCTGTCACAATAAGGAAGTAGAGAAAGCCCTTAACATTCTGCTGGCGAACTCACAGGGCTTGAACCGTGGGCTTTTTGGGGTTTTTCCCCGGTGAACAGATAGGCTGCACCATAAAGGCAGATCGAGAATGACTGCAGGGTCAGTGAGACTGTTACCCCCCGAGGCAGGAACAGCGTTTATTCATCTCTGAGACCCTAGTGTCCCTCAGAGGGCTTGGCCCCTAGTAGGTGCTGGTGCAGAGAGAGCCAATTCCAAATACACCCAGTAGACGACCTTCTCTGTGTAGAATTTCGGCGCCCCATGCATGGCACTGACCACTCCTCCAAGTTCAATATCCCCATATCCAACTACCTGATCAGTTTCTCCCTTTGGATTCCAGATGAGCAGAACAGGACAGACAACTTCCCCTTCAAGGGTGTTTTAAGCGAAGGAGTGGCACCACCATCCACCCAGTCTCCCAAGTAGGCGTGGTGCCTGGCACTGCCTTCGATTTCCATTCTCTTTTGCCCACATGCAAGTCATCCACCACGTCCTGCCTCTTCCACCTCCTCTCTCTTTCTCTCGCTCTCGCTTTCTCTCTCTCTTGTCTGTGCACTTCCCTCCATCTCTACCGTCACCTCCTTGGACCACGCCGGCTTCATCTCTGGCATCTGCAGCTGCGGCACCTCCTGACTGGTCTCCCTGCCTTCACTCCCCTTTCATCCATTCTCCATGTAGTAGCCGGAATGACATGTCGTCAGCCTCTCCTTAAAAGCACCAAGGTTCCTGAGGTCAAAGTTCGAGGTCCTCGCATGGCCTAAGGCCCTTTGTGGTCTGATCCTAACGAACTTCTCCATCCCTGTCTCCCACCCTGCTCCCCGCCTCCCTGTCTTTTTCCGGTTCCTCCAGCGTGTCCTGCCTCCCTGCCCCCAGCCTCACGCCACCAGGAACATCCTCCCCTGCTGCCTTGTCCAGCCAACTCTTGCTTATCTACCAGGTCTCAGGTCTCAGGTCTCTGTTCTTCATGAGGACTTCTCTGAACAATAGTATAAGCAAACACATACTAGGTCATTAAATACGAAATGTCCAATTTTGAATCAAAAGTTTAGTTTATTACATCTCGAACAAGAAGTAGTACAATTAATCAAAGTATCCACCTAAACTATCGACATAGTTTTGCCATCTTAACGGTAGCTTGCTGATGCCAGCAGTGAAGAAGCCCAGAGAGCAAGTGGAGATGAAATCGCAAAAGGCGTTTTCTGTAGCTTCTTGAGAGTGGAGTATTTTTCCTTGCAAGAAGTGATCCAAAGCCTGGAAGAAGTGGTAGTCAGTTGGTGTAAGGTCTGGTGAATACGGTGGATGACAGAGAGTTTCCAAGTTCAGCCTCTGTAGTTTGAGCAGCATTGTTTGTGCAACATGTGGTCAAGCGTGGTCTTGCAAGAGGATTGGCCTGTCTCTATCACCCATCTCGGCTGCTTAATCACATCCTCATCATTTCATCCAACTGGTCGCAGTGGACATCCACCGTAATCGATTGACCCAGGTTTCATGATGCTGTAGTGGATAATACCAACACCGGACCACCAAACCGACACCATTTAGCTTCTTTAGATGAATATTCAGTTTTGGACTGTGTTTTTGCACTTCATCTTTATCCAACCATTGTGCTGAATGCTTGTGATTGTCAAAAAGAATCCCTTTTTCATAACACATAATAATATGGTATAGAAATGGTTTGCCTTTATTTCGTGATAGCAAAGAAAGGCAAGCTTCGAGACAATTTCTCTTCTGACACTCGTTTAATTCATGCGGTACCCATCTATCCAGCTTCTTTACCTTGCCCATTTGTTTCAAATGGTCTGATATTGTTGGAATAGTAACGTCCAACATTGCTGCTAATTCACGCATAGGTTGAGATGGATTCGCTTCCACTACAGCTTTTAGCTGTTCATTATCCACTTTGGTCTCAGGTCACCCACGTAGCTCATTTTCAAGATTAAAATCACCAGAATGGAACTTCTCAAACCATCGGCATACTGTGCATTCATTAGCCACATCCTTCCCTATCACTTCACTGACATTTCCAGCTGTCTGAGCAGCATTGGTTCCACTATGAAACTCATGTTAAAAACTAACGCAAATTTTTTCTTACCCATGGTTTCACAAAAATTGCTTTAAAAAATTTGAAAGATAATCACAAGCCAAAAACCATGCATTTGAAAGAGTGAGGATGTATCTTCACAATAAAAATAAAACAAGAAATGTCAAAGTGAAAATGCCAGAGATATCAACTGTCAAACTTAGTACTTAAGGAAATTGGACATTTCATAGTTAATGACCTAATACATAGTCTTTGCTCTGTGCCAGGAACGTACTGAAGCCCTGTACATATATTAGCCTATTTAATCCTTCTGATACCCCTATGACACAGGTAGCATACCATCTACAGTTTGCACATGGGGAAACCAAGGCACTGACAGGTAAATGAACTCACCCAAGGTTACATAAGAAGTGGAAGAGCCAGGATTCAAATGCAAGCATCTTGGTTTCCCAGTCTGTGTTTTAATCACACAACCACATGTTCTCTCAGCCCTGATGCCAGACTGCGCTGGTGATACCCTCGCTGTGCCCCCTGAGGCCTGGAATTCACTTTTGCTGCACCCATAACGCCACACGACGTCACATGTCTTGTCCACTGGTGTGTCCCCAGTGCCCAGCACATGGAAGGTACTCAGGAAGACATCTTCTGATGGAACTAATACATGATTGAACATCCTCTCTCAGCACACAGCTGTTGCAGCCATTCTTGTTCCCTCAGTGTGCTTCAGATCCAGTTGGGCAGAGGAAAACTGCCTATGGGAGTTTTCACATGTGGGAGGTGAGATTCCTCGTGCAAGGTGTTAGGATGCAGTCATTGAGTGCTGGAGAGATTCCCTGTGGGAGGTGTTGGGATGCAGTCATTGTGTGTTGGAGACATTCCCTGGGAGGTGTCGGGATGCAGTCATTGTGTGCTGGAGAGATTCCCTGTGGGAGGTGTCGGGATGCAGTCATTGTGTGCTGGAGAGATTCCCTGTGGGAGGTGTCGGGATGCAGTCACTGTATGTTGGAGACATTCCCTGTGGGAGGTGTCGGGATGCAGTCATCGTGTGCTGGAGAGATTCCCTGTGGGAGGTGTCGGGATGCAGTCACTGTATGTGGAGACATTCCCTGTGGGAGGTGTCAGGATGCAGTCACTGTATGTTGGAGACATTCCCTGTGGGAGGTGTCGGGGTGCAGTCATTGTATGTTGGAGACATTTCCTGGGAGGTGTCAGGATGCAGTCATTGTGTGCTGGAGAGATTCCCTGTGGGAGGTGTTGGGATGCGGTCATTGTGTGCTGGGGAGCACTTTGCCTTTTTTTTGGTATTTTCCCTCCTCCCACTCCAAGAAGGCAGCCAAACTTTAATTTTGGAGGTCTAAGACTCTGCATCAAGAAAAGGGAGGTTTTAGTGGTTTGTCTTTGGCAAAAGCAAAAATCACCGGGCACCTTGGAGAAGCCCCTGCAGACTGTTGCAGGGAGAGTAAGGCTGAAGCCACCCACCTAAGGGGACATGGGTGTCCTCTCTTGCTGAGGGAGGTCACGGGTTGGGGCAGAGTCCATGTGTGACATGTTGCTGCAGCATGTGGAAGGGAGATTGCCGCGGAAGGCCGGGAAGGAGGCACCGCTGCCTGTGCCCTGGAGAGCAGCAGGGCGGGTCCCATGGGTCGTTCCCTGCTGGGGGCACAGCAGCGAGGAGCACCTTGAGCCCTTTTCCTGGAGCCAAGATGCGCCTGGAGTCCTGGAGGCACGTGGGATTCAGAGGTGGGGTCTGAACCCTGGGTCCTGTTGCTCATTGGCTACCCAACGCTTGTTGATGGAAAGTGATTTCAGCTGGACCTACCCATATTACAACAGAAATCCAAGGGCAGGACTCTGCTAACCCCTCGGGGCTCTGGAGGTGGGAGCACACAGCAGTTCTGAGCATGGACTTGGGGTCTGGCAGGGCCACATTCATCTGCTGGATCCGTGACTTACAAGCTGAGCTCTCACTGCACCTCACTCAGATTCTTCTACTGCAAACCGGCCTCCTGGGATCCACGGAGCCAGGACCCTGTGGCCCCGAGCACAGAGCCAGCACCCCCAAGTGCACCATCGGCAGCAGCAGTTATTGTTACTGTTATCCCTGCTGTGGTCACCAGTATTAAGAGTTTGCTGTCCGACAGGTAATTTCCTTTCTTCTATTCCTTTAGCACCAGGCGCCTGAGTCCACCAGCTGCCCTTCGGCAAGTGCTCTCCAAGGGTTCTGGAAGTTGCAGGCAGCCCTCATTCTCCTCGGTTCACTTTCAATTGCCTTTTAATGGGAGAGAGATAAAGCGAAATTACAGCCTTGGGTAGCTGCTTACTTGAGAGGCTGGGAACAGCCCAGCCCTTTGTATCATAGACTATAGCTGCATTTACAGTCCCAAGAGCAAAGGGACGGATCACAAATCAGATTGTTTATTGCTGCTGCTAGCTCAGCGAGGAGAAAATTCCCGAGGGGAGAGGGGTGGTGGCTCTGGCTGTGTGCATAGCACTTTGGTCCCTGGCTCCCGGGGATCAGATGGGCCTGCCCAGGATATTGGCTCAGGGGGGCAGCAAGTGATGCCCAACATGCGAGCTTGCTCTCTCCCTCCCTTCTATCTCTATATATTCTGCTCATAAATCAATCTGTGTATGAGACGGAGAGGCTCCCTGACAAATAGTTTACAAACATAAAATGCAATTTCCAAAACAAACAAAAATGATTAAATATGTGAAAAGGCCCCAGGCCTTCTGCATTATCTGTGACTTTCAGGGTTCTCCTATTTTGCTTTTAGGGGAAGATATTTTAGGGGAAGCAAAGCCGTTCTCCTCCAAGCTCCAGGGGGCCTGAGTCAGGGGGACCCTTGATTTCGCCCTCAGGTAGGAGCTGGCCATCAAGCCACAGACGGATCTCAGAGCCTCACAGACCAGCCTGGCCTGCTCATCATGGTCCCACGTTGCCAGCCTGGGCCTGGGACAGTAGCCAGCATGCTCGCGGTAGAAGGTATTTACTAAATGATTTCTGTGAACCATTGTCGAACAAACGATGACTTCAGAAATACAGAAAATGTTATAGGTCCCTGTGCCCTCCCCGCATGTTTTAGTTGTCTTAGGTATTATATCTGCATATATCGAAAACCCGTCAGAAGTTATAATTGTTATTTTCCAACACCCAACACATTTTTAAAAACTCAGAAGGAGAATAGTCTATTACACTTACTCAGATAATCACCATTTCTGTTGCTTTTCCTTCATTCCTAATTCTTCAATTTGCCTTCTCTTTGAAGAAATTCCTTTAACATTTCTTGGAGTGCAGATCTTCCAGCAATAAATTCTCTTAGTTTTCCTTTGTCTGAAAACATCTTGATTTTTGCCTTCATTCCTGAAGTCTGTTTTGTCTGGATATAGAATTCTGGTTTGAAATAGCGCACCACTGCCCCTGGCTTCCATGTTTTCTGACAAGAAATCTGCCGTCATTGAGACCATGGCTCCGCTGCGGGTTCAATATTAATGGGATGTTCCTCCCTGGCTGTTTCAAGATTTTTGTTTTCTGTTTTTTTTGACTTTAGTTTTCACTAGTTTGACTGCAAGGTGTCTGAGTGTGGATTTTTTTGGGTTTATCCCATTTGGAGTTTGCTAAACTTCTTAAATCTGTAGATTTATATCTTTTGCCAAATTTGGGACGTTTTCAGCGATTATTTCCTCACATGATTTTCAGCCCTGCACTCTTTCTCCTGTCCTGAAATCCAGTGACATGAGTGTCGGAACTCTTGCCGTTCTCCCACAGGTCTCTGGGGCTCTGTTCATGTTTTTAACTGGTTTTTACTCTCTGTTGTTCAGATTGAATTATTTCTGTTTATTTTTCTTCAAGTTCACCGAATTTTTCTTCTGTCATCTCTATTCTGCTTTTGAGCCTACCCAGTGAGATTTTTCCCTAGTTATTGCACTTTTTTCAGCTCGAATATTTTTATTTCATTTTAAAACATGTTTTAATTATGTTTTTGATATTCTCTCTTTTTCTAGTCACTTTAAAACACTTGTGATTTTTTGGAGTGTTTTAATAATAACTGCCCCAAAGTTTTTGCCATAAAATTACAACATCTGTGCCCTGTTGGTATGGGCATCTGCTATGATCTTCTCCCGTGTGAGTGGAGAGTTTCCTGATTCTTTGTGTTCTGAGTCATTCTGGGTTATACCCTGGAAATTTTGATGATTATGTTATGAGATTCTAGAACTTGTTGAAATCTTAATGGAGACTGTCTACATTTTTGTTTGAGCAGACGGTTGAACTGGTTAGGTTCAGATCACAAGTTCCAAGGTACCTGCAGGCTGCAGTTCCAATTGTCATTCTGCTTGCAACGTCTCTATGTGCTACTTAGATCTGTCTCATGTGTGTGACACCCACTGGCCAGTGACCACTAGGTCAGTTCTCCAGTTCCCTGGGATGTGCATTAGGGTCTGGTCCTCCCAGGAGCCACTTAAGGCTAAACCCAGGACACATAAACACCTTTATGGGGTTGCTTTCTAAGCTCTTTCCTCTCTGCAGTCTCCTTGGTAGTTTCCGGATCCCTGAGGCTCCTATTTCCTGCCTTCCATCAGAATGCGGGGGCTTCAGTTACCCTACTCTGCCATGTGCTTCTGTGACTTTGCCTACCCTCGGTCCAAGGGGACTGGTGGACACAGACAGAAATGCAAAGAAAAGGATTCACCTCCCCCTCTCGGGACCACAGCTCAGCCCACTGGAAAAGAGCATCCCCTGCCTGGGAATTTCGGCTCTCGTGGGCCCCTGTTGCAGCCACTGATTATTTCTGGGGGCCGAGAGAGTGGAGAAAGAAGCAGTGTGTGTTGGGAGAATTCTGCACTGTCTCAGACCCTTAGGAGTTCGCTTTCCCAGTCCTCAAGCCACACTTGGGGCTTCTCCTGGTTCTGTTTGAGGCCTGAGGCCACTTCCAGGACTCAGGCTCTGCCGATGTCAGGTTGGGGGGCGCTGAGGCAGAAGTAGTGGTAAAGCCAAACGCCAGTTCAACGGTTCTTCGAATCCTGTCTCCGTTTGGATTTGCCTATCTCCATACACTTTTCAGAGCCCTCAAATGGCTGTTCCATGCAATTTTGTCCGGGTTTCATTGCTGCATTTAGTGGGAGAGACAGAGTGGAGTGCACTTTTTCCTTCTCACCTGGAACCAGAAACTGATTCAGTCTTTAACACAGAACTTATCCACACTCAATGTAAACATGCAAAACTTATCCGTGCTCAATGTAAATACGCAATGACACAGAAGTATATAGAGTAAAAGGGAAAAGTTAGGTCTGCTTTTCCCATCCCACTCCCTAGAGATAGTGTCTGTTGGTGTTTTAGAGCTTTCTCTCATGGGCACCTCTTGCAGGAAGCCGTCTGGCCCCATCGTGGGTGCTGACTGTAGCTCCACAAGGGCAGGGCTCCTGGTCTGGGTTCCCTGTGACTGTGACAACTTACTTAACGTCACCAGGTCTAAATTCCCACGGATATAAACTGGAATTAATACTGGAGCTAATACTGCCTGCCCCTCTAGGAAGTTTTGAGGGTGAGATGAGCAGCTAAGGCATGCGGTTGGTGCGTAATAAATGTCTCTATGTCGTCTCCATGGATCTATCTATCTCTCTATCTCACCGTCTCACCCAGTGTGCTAACACCACAGACGGTTGCTCTGCTCTCTGCACTTTGCCCTGGAGGTCTCTCCGTGTTAATACGAGTAGATAAGGATTCCAGTATTACCTGGGACGCTCCAAGCAACACTGCTGCATGGACATGACGTAACTTATGTTCTCTTTTTTCTTGGAAGCCTTGTTTCTACAGCATCTTACTCTTCATTTTTTCCTCTGACAACGGAGGAGCAACCTCTCATCTTCTTGGGTGTCACCACACCCTTCCAGAAACAGTGTCCCATTGGGAAGGACCTGCAGATTACAGCCCGAGAGCTCCCCAGAGAGAACTTGCCACCTGGAGTCTCTGATCACGGATGCTCCAGGCTGGTGCTGTCTGGAGTTAGGGGAGGGATTCGCGACAGTGCACACGAAGGGTCCAAGACCCGCGCGTCACACAAGCCGCAGGGCAGGTATCGATGGGTTTGCTTCCAAGAGTGGGGAGCATCACATCAGCTTTTGTCCTGGACCAGAAACAGCCCCCTGTGGAGTGCCCGTGTTCATTCCGGGAGGAGGCTGAGGTCCCGGGTGGCGTTTCCAGGACAGTGGCTTCCTGAGTGACAAGCGCCCACCACCAGGAGCATGTTCAGAGACTCAGCGTCAAGTAACAGCTCACACAGAAGCGGTTCCTCCTCCCCAGTTCTGTTCAGTCCCGGGAGTGTCAGAGGGAGCCTCGGGTTGGGGCCGTGGAGCCCCAGCTGCCTTTCCGGCCGGGCTGCCTTCCCTTCCTTAGCAGGGCGCCAGGCGCGGGGCCCAGACTCTGACCGGCCACGGTGTCCAGGCAGAATCTAACAGCAGTCACCGATTTTCATGGTATTCATTTGTTCACTATTGCTTTCTACTTGCAAGTTCCATTGTTAAGTGTCTTTATTTAAATTAAGATAATCTGAAGGAAAATACTGAGAAGACGATGTGGGGCAGGGGGCACGCGGACGTAGCAGGGTCCCTGTGGGGGATTCCGGACAGTGCAAGTTTGGGAAACGCTGAACTAAGGTGTGAATGACTAACAGCGGGGGTTCCTGAGAGCGAGCTTGGAAGGCGGAGGGAAGACCACGCGCATGGGTGCGAGAATGCCACCCAGGCTCAGGTGGGACAACTCCACCAGCTTTATATATTTTCTGGGAGTTACCATCCTGCAGGCCCGGAGGAGGACGGAAGCAGGCGGGGCGGGGCGGTGGGAGGACTGACTGGGCAGGTGGAGGTCGCAAGCGCACTGCCGCTGCGCTTCCTGCCCGAGACGCGCCGGACGGGGAGAGGAACACACCTGCCCCGTAGGCAGGCAAAGCCTTTTGCAGCAGACACCTGTTACATAACTCTGCCCAGGATCCATCTCCCCTTCCGGAAGGCGAGCCTCTGTTTTGTCTTAGGGAAACATCCCTTCTCCAGTCTGAGTCCCCGGGTGCACAGGTGAGGCAGCTCGCAGCCTCTAAACCCCTGGCATCAACGATTGGTCTGAGGCCGGGGTCCTTGGGCAGGACGGCCCAATGAGGATGAAACCGGAAGTGCTGGGCTCGCTTCCTGCTGGTTGCTGAGAGATTGGAGCCACCTCCAGGAAGGCAGCACTGAGAGGAGGAGGAAGATCAAACACCAGGGATCTCAGGTGAGCATCCGGGTCCAGCTGGGACTGGACTTTTCATTTGCATGAGCCAGTAAGTCCCTCCCTTTCCCGTTTGATTTTCTGAAACCCACTGGAGTTGAGTTTTTGTGATGAGCAACTTGGAGTCCTAATATGCCTCTTCGCCTGTGTGGAAACACTCTGGGTCATGGTGTTCACAGCTCAGTAGTCAGAGAAACAGCATCGGGGCTGGGACCTGGGCTGACACTCCAGCTCTGCATGATGCCGAGCACGTCATTTCTCTGGTTCACATCGGGGAAGGTGACAGAATCCACGACAGCTCTTGGTACGTCGCCGGCACAGAAGTTCTGAGTGAAGTGAGCTGCTGCTGCTGGCAATGGTGATGATGCAAGTGAAATCTAAACTATAACGGAATATTTATCACCTCCTGTGAGAATGACGTCTCGCCCCCTCCCCTGTGGCGAATGTGTGTGCTTGTGGTGGGCACAGTGGGCTTGCAACGTGTGCGGCTTTGGTAAGTGTCAGCCTGCAGTCCCCGCTCAGTGGGGAAGATGCCCCTCGCGGGTCCTGTCTGAGTGACACCCCTGGCTTTGGGAGGTGGTTGGGAAACAAAAGATCTGTCTCCCTCCAGACAGTGTGCTGTGCTCACATAGGCCCAGACCCTGCAGCCGCTCCTGTTCCGCGTGCAGGAATTCATCCTTCCACTGTTTCTCTCACTCGAGTGTCCCCTGGCCTGGCAGCCTTGCTGTAAAACCTCTGTGTAATATTCCGTTTGTAGGATGTGCAGCTCCAAATTCATGCTCACCAAGCTGCTTGTCTACAGTAACTTGAGATGAATAACAAAGTGAGAAATGAGAGCTGCTAATCAAATGTCCTGTGCTGTCACCTGCTGGAAAGCCACCCAGCAGTCAGCGTCCCCACCCGGCTCCCCATGCAGGGGTCTCTGAGAGTTGCTTTGAGATCTCCACAACTAAAGTCTACACTCTGGCTCCAGAGAGCCGTGGGGCTCTGAGCCCTTGTTCAGCCAGTGCTCCTGGGCATCTTCAGCCCCAGGACTGTGGCCTGGACAGGCTCAGGGGCAGCTGTCTGTGAAAATCAGATTGATGCATCTGATTACACGGCCTGTTAGCTGCTGCAAAAATAAATAACATAAAAAATTATTTACCTGTCACTGCTCTGAGACACCATCACAAACTGGTGTTGACACCTCCTCTGTTCACCTTGGAGACGTGCAGAGTGAGGAGCGAACCGTGACACACTTAATAGATCATGGTGTGGTTACGGAGCTGCTTGTTACCCGGCTCAAGAGCCGTGTCCAACTGCTCCAGTGTCCATAAAAGATGAGCGGCCACGAGGACTAGGTCGGTGCTGCAGTTCATTAAGGCAACTTGACCTCTGGGGAGAGGAGAAGAGAGGAACTCACAGTATTGACGGCTCGCATTTACCGAAGTGTGGTATTTAGGGCCAGTGGTTCACAGACATGGCATAAAACAAGAATCCCATGGTGAGAAACCACGTCTCGGCTCCTTCTTGGCCTCTGGTGACTTTACACAGAGACTCTCCACTGGTGCTACGTGTTCCGAGCGGCTCTTTCACGCTCCTTTCTAACACAGACGAGTGGCCGCTTCCGCGGGTGACTGTGTCAAGAAGTTAGGAGCACCGCTTCGTGGTGCCTCATCTGCTCTTTAGATGGATTTTAATTTTTACAGCAGTTCTAGGTATGCAGCAAAATTGAGTGGAAGGAACAGAAATTTCCTGTTTACCTCCCTGCCCCACAAGTGCACAGCCTCCCAAATTCTCACCGCCCCCCCACCAGAATGGTGCATCTGTTATGATTGATGACCCACGTCGGCACATCTCATCGGCCAGAGTCTGTAGTCCACAGTAGGGTTCACTGTTGGTGTTGCACATTCCACGTGTTTGGAAAAATGCATAATGACCTGTATCCACCGTGGCAGGCCCGCGCAGAGATCGCACAGAGCACTTTCCCTGCCCTAAAAATCCCCTGTGCCCCACCTGCTCATCCTCCCTCTCCCCAACCCCCGGCAAACACGCATCTTTCCACTGTCTCCATAGCTTTGCTTTTTCCAGGATGTCACAGGGTTGGAGTCAGACAGTGTGCAGCCTTTCCAGACTGGTGTCTTTCACTTAGCAAAATGAGCTTAAGTCTCCTCCACGTCTTTTCATGGCTTGATAGCTCATTTTTTTCTTTGGTCTATTTTTGAAGTTATACACCAGTTAAGGGAAATGGTAGTACTTTTCCGTTTACAGGAATGATACATGGTTTCAATGTTCTTTGATTTTACAGTTCACTTCCCTTTAGTATGTAATCGTTTTGTTTATTTTTGGCTAGATAGGACACTCACCTGGCTCAAAAGCCAATGTCTATAGACCAAGGTGCACGTTGAAGACCCTGCCTCCTGCCCGGCTCCCAGACACACTGTCACCGTCCTGACTTCCGCACATCCTTCCAGAGGGTTTGTGCAAATACAACTGATATGGATATACATCCCCCAACACAGTTGGTGCACACGGTAGCACACTTTATGCGCGGTTCCGTGTCTTTTCCTGTGTAACAGTATACCCTGGGGACCTCTCCCTTTCTGTATATTTCCTCGTTCTTTTTTCTGCTGCATGGAATTCCATTTTATGGACGTGCCATGGTTCATTCAACCATTCCCTGTTGATGGAAATAGCTGGGAATAGCTTGTACATACATGAACCCACACACGTGTGAGCGTTTCTGGGAGGAGGCATTTCTGGGTCAATGAGGACGTGACCTGGTAAATTTGGTAGACATTTGCCCTCCCCAAGGGGGTCATAGGTGTTTTTCTTAAAATGGTTTTAGTAATTACAAATTCACAGAGAAGAGCTGAGGCAACAATTGTGCAGGTGCTGTGAGCACCGCACGGCAGGGGAGGTGGTTGGAGCCCGGATGTTGGCCTGCGCCTGGCCCCGAGCGAGACTAACGGACACCTCGGTAGCCTCAGTATGTCGGGGGCCGGGTGGGGCAGGGCTTTGCGTGCTGCGTCCGTCCTGCCCCTCTCGGTGAGCCCTGCCCTGGCAGGAAGGGGCTCAGTTGCCCAGGTAGGAGACTTCTGCTTCCCGCTTGTCCTGACAGAGGCGGCCGTTTCATTTTCTTGGATTCCATGAGGGTCCTCAGATAAAGCGCCCATTTTCCCTTCCAAATCCACCCCAGCCTCTCCCCGCGCCTGCCGGGGCAGGGGCAGTGGGGACGCACCCTGACGGGGCGATGGCAGACATTCCCATTGCCTCCACTTCTACTGGTTGCCTTTAAAAATTAAAAATCTGAAGTTGGTCTTCATTACCTTTTCAGAAAGAGAGCAGCTTGGCAACGGCTCCGCTTTTGTGACTGGCTCTTAAAGGTAAGTGTTAAGAATTTCCTCTTAGAGTCAGAGGTGTGAAAAGGGATTTTTCATTTAAACATCCTAAAACAGATTTATGTTGAAAATAATGAGAACTTGGTTGGTGACCTGGAAAAATACTTGAGAGAAGCAGAGTGATCCCTCGTCTTTGGCCAGAACGTACAAGTCAGGGCATTGGTCTCAAGGGAAGAAAAAGGTCTTTTCTTTATGTAGGCAATTTGTTTTCAACAAAAGATTTGGAATACCTTTTTCGTTTGTTCTTTCTTTTCTTATTATTTTTTAATAAAGGAAGGATATGTTAGTTGACCAGGGATTAGCCAGGGATTAAGGGCCGCTGGCTTTGCAGTATTTCCACCTGCCTGCTGGGCATGCGCTTGAATTAACACCAGTAAACAGTCAAAGGCTGTTAATGCCAGCCGGGCCTCGCAGGGGCCGCCCGAGTCTGTCCTGCTGCCGTGCCAGGCCCTGGGGCCTCGCTTTACCTTACTGGAATTCTGTGGTTTTGAATTTATAATTTCCGGGATCTGGGGGCTTCCTCCAGCTCCCAGGATTGCTCTGGCTCATTGCAAATAGCTGTGATTTGAGATAATTTTCTTTAAGATGGGCTGAAGAAGAGCTCTTTTTAATGGCTAGGCATGTTTACCGCCACGGTACGGTCGTGGGCAAAGTCACATGGGAATGGCACAAAGGGCCATCAGAGGGGGGCGTCCAGGCTGGGAAGAAGACTGGCACCCGACTGGGGCCGTCACACCCACATGTCAAAAGATGGAACCCCTGGGGAACAGGTCCAACCACTGTCCAGCGTGGCTTTTCACCTGCTTAGTTATATTTACCTTACCAAAGCTGGGGGAACGATCTGATGAATTCTTAGCAGAAATCAGATCCCCTCAGAGGATAAAGGCTCCAGAATTCTCCCAGGAGGAAAGATATCAACCACTTGGCACAAAGGAAACCTCCTTTTCTGTTTGTCAGAGGAAGACATAATTGTGCCATTTCCTTCTTGAAGAAGTTTACAAACATTTGCAAGTTGTCAAAAATAATTAGTCTAAAATTGTTTCATAAACCATGGAATGAAACCATACATGCCTTGTTGAGATCAAAGGGCTTCTGTTACCTTCTTGTAAATCCAAATGAAATTATTTTGAAAGTAAACTCTTGGAATTAGCGGTGGTGTTTGTGGCGTGTGTATGGCGGGGCAGAGGGGCTGAATGATCCAGATGGCAGAGTCCAAGGGGGGTCTGGAAGCAGTGAGGCCACGTCCACAGGGAACCGGAGGGGTCTCGAGCAGTGACGGTGCCCTATGCCGATGGACGTAGGACTTTTCCAACTGAAAGCTTGGCCATTTCAGGAAGCACTAGTAACTGTGACCTTGAACTTGCAAGTGTGGGAGCAGGCCCGCACCCCACACTTCTACAAAGGAAGTAAGAGCTGGGGCTTTTGGGTCAATCGGACCGAGTTCCATCGCAGCATGGCCGAGTCCTACAAGTAGACCCTGCACAAGCCACCGCGTGTCTGTGTGTCAGTCCACTCGTCTCTAAAACGCAGAGGCAGGCTCTGCCTCCCTCCTTGGCGAGAGCTAAGTGGGGTGTGGCCTGGCGGCGCGTAAGCTCTGGGCAACAGCCGCTCTGATACTACGACTGTTCTGCGTTATTAGCTATGGTAATAGGCAGGCATTTACTGACAGTGGCATCCGTGCCAGATGCTGCGGGCCCTGGGACCCGATTCAGAAACAAGGAGGGTGGCTCCTCTTCTTCAGGGAGGTCAGGTGTGAGTCCAGCTCATTGTACAATGGCAGGGGCACCGGCCACAGGGGACGCAGCCACTGTGTGGCAGGGCCTGTGTGAATGGTGCCACAGAGCTGGGCCGGGCAGCAGCCTGAGAGGCAGGCGGCTCCACCGACACGGCTCAGAGGTGCACATGAGAGGTTCTGGTGACACTGGAGGGCTTCAGGGGGGACTCCAGAGGTCCCTGTTTGCAGGATGAGTGGAAGGAGTGAGATGACTGCTCTGTTGGGCAAGAGGAAGCGGATAAGATGGAGCCAGCATGCCCAAGTTTCCCTCTATGTGTGTATCTCTGCCTGCTGCAGGGCTGCCTGCCCTTCCAGCGAGGGGAGAGGACAGGCAGGGGCTGCTGGATTGTCAGTTGTCCCTCGCCCGGGACCAGGCAGCAGGCAGCAGGCTGGAGTTGGCCCGAGGCCCCGATGCGGGACAGGCTGTGGGGGTGGAGGGCAGGCAGGTGGTGGGAAGAGGTCAGTGTCCGTGCGTGCACACCTGTGTGGGCTCCTCTGAGATGGCACATGGGACACAGAATGGTTCTGCACAGGAACCACAGCTTGAGATCTCAGTTAGGTATTGGCTACCCTGTGTGTCTCTTAAACATTCAATTCTCAATTAAAAGGCACATTCAAAACATGTTAGGGCGATCATGTGAAAATGGACAAGGAAAGTGGCACCCAGCTCACCAGGGGGTCCCGAGATAGGAAACCAACCTCCCGAAGCCTGTTAATATCAGCAACAGTGAATCCAGTGGTGCCTGGGATGGCCATAATGCACATTCTGGAATATTCTGAAGCCAGCTCTCACACAGCGGAGAGTTTGCTTGAGGAGTTGGCAAAGGTCTCACAGAGTTTTATTTAACGCTAGTGTCACAGAATTACTTATGGCCAAATACCTCAAGACAAATTGTGCACTTTGGAATTTAAAATTTCATTTCATTTTTTTTCAGTGTAAAAGCAATACATCCTCATTAGATTTCTGCAGCATTTGAATTTTTATGTATTCTATAAAAATGAAGGCCCTTCCAATAATCCCCCAAATCCTCTAGCAACATTTTTCTCTGTAGTAGATATGTGCTAGAATCGTGTTGTTAACTTATTTTACAAAAATAAGATCAAACTATAACATTCGTGTACAACTTGCTTTTTCTACTTACCAACAAATCATGGGTACCTTCTTATGGGAATACGTATCAGCCTTGTTATTTTTAACTTTTGTTGTTCTAGACAATTAAATGACCATAGTTTATTTAATCAGTCCTATGTTGACGGAGATATGTTTGTTTTCAATTTTTCACTATTGTAAACCATGCTACGAAGACCATTATAATAAAGTCCTTGCGTAATTGGGTAAGGGCTTCTGTAGGATAAATTTCTTTCTAGAAATAGAATTCGTGAGCAAATGACATGAGCATTTTAAATATTAATTGACATTGCCAAATTGCCATCCATGCAAACTTGTGCAAAACGTACAATTTAAATGATCTGTGAGAATTTGTACCAGAGGGGATGCTTTTGCATAGAAGTGACAGAAAATCTAACTCAAATCAGTATAAACAAAAATGTATTGGATCACGTAAGGGGGATATTTGCTATAAGGGCTTAAAAAATACTGTCAGAGCCTGGTTCTCTCTGGTTCCCAGATGAGCTCTACTGTCTACTGTGTGTTTGACTTAATTTCAGGCAGGTTGTGTCCTCATGGTCACAGGGAGGCTGCCAGCAGCAGCTCAGCTTCATGGTTCAAGGTCCACAAGAGGAGATTAGAACTTCCCAGCTTTCCTGGCACCAGCCCTGGGAATCACTCTGATGGATGCCTTTGGGTCACGTGCTCATCCCTGAACCAATCAGTGTGACCGAAGCAATATAAAGGGTTGGCTTAGCTCAGGGTCACGAGTTCTAGCACCAGGGCTGGACGTGGCCTCCATTCCCACCTTGTGGAGGACAGTGGGAGACAGACCAGCTTCACCGGTGTGTGGCCTGGGCAGGTGCACGTGGTCCCACGCTCAGAAGGGGCCTGCTGTTGCTTTAATGCTGTGTTGTCACCGTCTTACAAATTCTTAATAATTGTTGTACAAGGGGCTGCACGTTTCCATTGTGCATCAGGGCCCACAAATCATGCAGCTGCTGCTGGATGAAAATTGGGGCTGTTTCTAGAAGAAGGGGGAATATAGCTGAGTAGGCTAAACGCGAATGTCCTCCGCCATGGTCTGTGCTACCTAACGTGACTCTGATCGAGTTTCTCCTTGAAGAACTTGTCGCTTGCCCTCTCTAGTGCCGTGCCCTCTGTGGGTAAAGTGGCAGGGTGGGCTGGGTGGTCTCCGGGGGTGTTCGGTTCTGCTGCTCTCTGATTTACGGTGTCTGCTTTGCTTATGCTATGAAAATTGATCTAGACCTTGCACCAAATTTATGGACGTGCTGATATTCTTACTTATAAGTTGCCTCAATTGTATTGGTATTAAAAAGTGACTGTGAATTACAGGCACGCGCTGCATAATAGTGTTTTGGTCAACAACAGACTGCATGTACGATGCGGTCCCATAAAATTATAATGAACTGAAAAGTTCCTGTCACCTGGTGACCTTGTAGCCATCCTGATGTCACAGGGCAATGCATTCCTCACCTGTTTGTAGTGCTGCTGGTGTGAACAAACCTACTGAACTGCCAGTTGTATAAAAGGCTAGCACATATAATATTACTGTGTAATACTTGATAATCAATGACCATGTTATAGGTTTATGCATTTACTGTACTTTTAATCATTATTTTAGAGTATACTCCTACTTATTAAAAAAAAAAGTAAACTGTGAACCATTCTCAGGCAGGTCCCTCAGGAGGTATCCAGAAGAAGGTGTTGTTGTAGGAGGTGACAGCTCCATGTGGTTATTGCCCCTGAAGACCTTCCAGTGGGACAATGTGTGGAGGTGGCAGGCAGTGATGGTGATGATCCTGACCCCGTGTAGGCCTAGGCTAATGTGTGTGTTTGTGTCTTGGTTTTGAACAAAAAAGTTTCAAAAGTGAAAAAAGTTTCAAAAATGGAAAGAAGCTTATAGAATAAGGGTATACAGAAAGAAAATATTTGTGTACCACTGTACAACGTGTTTGGGTTTTAAGCTAAGTGTTATTACAAAAGAGTCAAAAAAGTTAAAAAAACTAAAAAGTTTATAAGGTAAACAAGTTACAGTAAGTTAAGGTTAATTTATTATTGAAGAAATAAAAATATGTTTTACAAATTTAGTGTAACCTAAGGGTACAGTGTTTACAGAGTCTACAGCAGTGAGCAGTGGTGTCCGAGGCCTTCACACTCACTCACAGGCTCACCCAGAGCAACTTCCAGTCCTGTAAGCTCCATTCGTGGTACCTGCCCTATACAGGTGTACGATTTTTAATCCTTTATACTGTGTTTTTACTGTACCTTTTCTACAGATATGTTTAGGTCCACAAATACCGTTGTGTTACTCACCTACAGTTTTCAGTACAGTAACATGCTGTCCAGGTTTGTAGCGTAGGAGCAATAGTTCATACCACATAGCCTAGGTGTGTAGGACCATCTGCATTTCTGTAAGCGCACTCCCAGAAGTTCGCACAGCGACGAAATCGCCTGGCGACACATTTCTCAGAAAGTGTCCCGGTAGTTAAGCCATGCGTGACCGTAAAAGAAAAGAACTCAGTCACAAGAATGAGGAACTGCATTGACAGAGCCAGCTGCGTTCATCTCTTAGCAACCACCGGGCTATGGAAAATTCCAAATAAGAAAATCCCAAGGTTTGGGGCAATGCTTTCTGAAGATTTTTGTAAATTGGTAACCGCTTGGTATAGCGGATTAGACATATTTTCATAATCTGCTTTCTTTTTACGAGTAACCCCATTATTTTCCTCTAATCGAGGAGCAAAGCAGACATTTAAATGGCATCCAAGTGTTTCTGTTGTGCTTTCTTCCTTTTCATCCTCATAAATGTCCCATCCATACATTTTAGAGAAAATTATAAGGTCCATATTCCAAAAAAGTGATTAATATTTAGTTTAGCTATCAATACATGAATATATTCTCCCGTAAGAAACGGGAAATGGAAGCATTCCAGATGAAGTTCAAGTCCCTTTGATCGAGCCTGCCCCCCACACCGTGCTCAGCCCTCGCCCCTTCTGAAGTAGCCACTGTCATCAGTTCTGTGTCTCCTTCCAGAATTTTTCTATCTGTTTGGGTGTAGATATTTTCCAGATAGACAGCTAGATTCCCATGGAATATATGTATATAAAATTGTTTTGTTTTGACATAAAGTGCATCGTTATATACAACTCTTTTGGCTTTTTTTCCCTCTCAGAATAGATTGGTAAGTTATCCCTGTAATAATGTACCTCGTTCTCTTTAACTGCAGGAGAGTTTGTGCTATAGAAATTGTCCACATTTTGTGCCTTGATGGGCCTTTAGGGCAGTTTTTGGTTCTTACTGTTTCACAAAACTCCTGTGGTGAACGCCTTGGAGGGCAGTGTTCTTTCCAGTGTGGGCGCTGACACGCGTTGAAGGCACAGGGCTTCCCTGTGAGTGCACTCTGAGAGGGTTGATTGGGGCTGTTCTCAGAGTCACTTCCGGGGAAGCAAAGACAGCGCAGTTGGGCAAAGGGCGGTCTCGGGCTGTGGTGGAGCTGCCCCAAGGCGTCCGCCACCGGTGGGGTTGTGCCCTGGAGCAGGGAGGCTCTTCAGAGCTACTCTGAGCGGGCCCTGGGGCAGGTGCTGGCACCCCACACCAGTCAGCCACTGGGTATGGGCTGCCCTGGGGAAGGGGCATGACCTTGACTGTCTTCAGCAACCCCAGGACTGGGATGGCAGGGGCATGCTGGGTAGGGCTCAGCTGTGGCCATCAGCCACGAACGCCCTGGCAACTGAGACCTGTGCTGTCCATCATGAGGGAGGGATCGAGGGCGGGGCACCCCCGGCCTGTGGGTCTGCACATGGCGTGAGCCACGCTGGGTCCCTGTACCGGCCCATGTACTGGAAGAGCGGGTGAGTCAGAAGACTTGATCTCAGAGGGAGGAGGCAGTGCCAGATAATCCAAGGCAAATTCCATGGCATTCAGGGCAGCTGCCTCTTTGTAACCATTCCAGAAACAGCCTTTCCTGGTAGCTGCTAGACTGTCTCCTTCTGCAACAGTCAAGGGTAACCTAATCACATCTTTTTTCCTTTTTGATGCAAATGATTTTTAAGGTAATCCTATAAGGCCAGAAACCTTTTCAAATGCTTCTGACCAGGGACTCCTCGGAGCCCAGTGAAAGCCTCTGAATGTAAATTGTCACCTGTTGACACATGCTGCACTCCACCCGGGGCAGCCCCATCAGTTAGAAGAACTTGAATAAATTGGGGTTTGATAACTTAGTTTGACACCATAAATTTTATTAAACATAATGGAAATCATTAGCTGAAACACTTAATTAAAACTATGGCCAAATTAGATGAATGCTAAGGAATGTTCTCTAAATTTATTGCCCAATGATCTATAGGCTTGCTCAGTAATATACTCCCAGAAATCTCGTTAATGAAGCTATTAAGTGCATAAATACCGTATGTGCCAAATGGCAAAATTTAGCGATGATCTAACCCAATTGACTTGCTAAGTAAATAAACCCTGTTGAAAGAAGCCACTAATTTATGCTGATGACGATTATAGGACAAAAATCCCTTACCTGCCTGAAAACAGACCTTTTAAAATAAGCGATTTATTGCACCCAGAGGCTGGGCAGGCGGGGAGCTTGGGCACTTTTTCTTGCTCTGTTTCTTGAACTTTCCTTCTTATAAACGGGGAGCCCACACCATGGGCTGCAGACTCATTCCAGCCTGAATCTGCTGTGCTGATTTTGTGGAGTTTGGGAGAAGGGCCTTCTCGGAGGTGCCCTTTCTCTGCTTGCAGAGTTGGGGGAGTTCTCGGCTGACTTCGTACCTGGAAGGGCTGTGGTTTCTGAGGACCAGGGGCTGCAAGCGTGGCCTTGGGTGCAGGCAGCCTCCAACTGGCTCATGCGGACAGGCAAAGCTGCACTGCTGGGAGGGGTCTCATGCCTCTCATTCGGTGGGTGGCCACTGATGTCGGCATGCAGTGACCCCGAGACCGGGGCCCCAGGAATTGGCCCCCTTTCCCTGTGGACCTGGGTTGACCTCGCCCACTGGTGTCGCCCTTGCTCACAGCTGCAGCTGCATCAGCACCCTGACACCCACTTTCTGTCCACGTGGGGTGCCACACCCCCAAACAGCCACGTGCTGCTTTCTCCTCCCACTGCCGCTCAGCCGTCAGCCCAGCTTCTCTCACCTTGATGTCCAAATGGGACCCCGCCCCTGTCATCCCCTTACCCTGGCTTGTGCTTATTTCATAGCTCTTGTCACCACATCGTTTATTTTGATATTTATTCATTTATTGTCTGTCCCCACCTTCCCCCACGAATGTAACACTTGTGGCTCTGGGGAAGGGGCAGGTACTTTGTGTCACTGTGAATCCCTAGCACTGAATGCAGTGCCTGGCACAGGCTATGTGCTCACTAAATATTATTTGAATAAATAAGTGAATGAATGAGTGAATGAATGATAAGCATCAGCCACTCGGCCTCCACTGCACCAGGCACCGTGCTAGGGCAAGACCATGCCTGCTCTTGAGATAGTTTCCACCTCTGGGGGTGGGAAATGAAGTCAACAGGAGGTTACAGAGAAGCAGGCGGAGTCCTCTGTCAGACCACGCAGGGCGTCGAGGCAGTGCCTGGAAGTGTCCCTACCTGGGTGGCAGGTCAGGGGAGGCTCCTGGGGAAGGAATGGAAGCTGAGTCCAAATCCCGGCAGTCTGTGCACGTGGACAGGGATGGTAGCCACTGGGGAGGCACGGTTACCCACAGAATCTGCGCAGGGAATGGGGAGAGGCCGAAGACAGACCTCCAGGGAACTCCAGCGAGGTGCAAGGCCCAGAGGAAGAGAAGCCCTCAGGAGCGGGGCAGCAACACCAGAGGAAGAATGGAACCCTGGAGAGGGAGGGCCCAGGGCAGCGAGAGTGCAGCCAGGGCACGGCCAGCCCCGTTAGCTGGAGCTCGGCAGGCACGAGGGGTCAGGAGGGCAGCATGGCTACCTGCGGAGCAGTGAGCCAGGGTTGGCGGCACCAGGCCATCCTGGCCAAACTGCAGCGCAGAGAAGAAAGTGCTAACGGCAGGAGCAGGGACAGCGAGGGTGGGCACTCTCCAGGGGCTTGGCTGCAGCATGCTTTACATAGGACAATACCCACTTTACCGAGGAGAGACTTGAAGCTCCCAGTTGCTCAGCTGGGCTCAGGTCAGCCTGACTTCAAAGCATGGCTGCCGTCGCTGTGACAGTGGGTCCCATAGTGCAGAGGTGTTTGGGACATGCTTTTAGGGAGCCCATGGACATCGCACCAAGTAGCAATGAGCCAGGGGCCAGCGTGTCCCTGTGTTTCCAATTCTCTGTGCACCCTGCACGCAGACAGGAGGAAGCCTCCTTTGGGTTAGAGAGATGCTCCCTCCCATGGGCCAAGCGTCTGCCTTATGGGTGACATTCCAGAGCTTCCTGGAGCAGGTGTTTCATGACAATGTGCAATGACAGTCTCCTTACCACTCTGCTGGGTTGAGTGGTGTCCCCTAAAAATCACGTCCGCTCAGAACTTATTTGGAAATAGAGCCTTTGCCGATGTAATTAGCTAAGATGACATTGTACTGGATTAGGGTGGATCCTAACTGACTAGCGTTCTTGTAAGAAGAGGGAAATTTGGATACAGAAATGGACCCACAGAGAAGGCAGCCCTGGGACAACACAGGCAGACAGCAGTGACGCAGCTGTGTGTGTGTGTGTGTGCGCGCGGAAAGTGTCACTATCAGAATGGACTCGTTGTGCCAAACCCATGAGGAAGGAGCCCTCGCACATGTACTCCTGGAACCAGACTTATCCCAAGTGCTTCCTGCATGGGTGCCTGGGACGGGGACTGTGGGGTCTCCTCAGAAACTCAGTATTCCATGTAAGTCGCACAAGGGCGCTTGTCCAACAACGGCTGCCTCCCCCAGGAGCTAACCCCAAGTCCCACGAAGTCCCTGCAATCATGGACTTTGCTTCAGAAGGATTCGTGTGGGTTTCTCCTTCCTTGTCGTGCATGGCTTCTCCCGGCCCCGCCCTCTTGGGACATGACTACGGTTCACCGAAGACCGCGCGTCATGGATTGCAGTCCTCTGGTATTCCAGAGCAAACTCTTTCTTGGAAGAGCCTGTTTCTCTCTCTCCCTGTTGTCATTTCAAGTTGACAAGGCCCGGGAACACCAGGGACTGCCAGCAACCACCGGAAGCTGGAAGGGGCCAGGAGAGACCCTGCACTCAAGCCTCTGGTGGGAGCGTGGTGGCCTTGCTGGCACCCCGGGTTGGGACTTCCGGCCTCTAGGACCATGAGACAGCAAATCCCCATTGGTGTAAGCCGCTCGGTTTGTGTAATTTTGTGTCATGGCTGCCTTAGGAAACTAAAACAAACACCTCATGAAAATGGATCAATTAATAATTAATTAAGAAAAACAGCCTGATATGGCAAATTGATGAGCATTTAGAGAGTCACAAAAATTCTTTTGCACATTTGTCATCCTGGGTGAATCTTCTGAAGCCATTTGTTAAAAACACAAGATTCTGACATAAACCGTTGGAGTCCTCACAATATTAAGCATACATTATCTTTTTATAAAAAGTAAAATTCCAATCCTTGAACAAAAAATAGATTTTTTTGAGCTATGTTTTCACTTGGAGTAAACGGGGTGGAATCAGGTGGCGGGACAGCTGGCCGGGCTCGGAATAACGGTCCCTCTGGGTGTCTCCTTGTCTTGTTCTCGTTCCCAACTGTGCAGGCATAAATGCATATTTTCGACAAACCAGCCCTCCATGTGAAAGCAGATTTATCATTGAGACCCATCATTAATTTCGCAATGACGTTCTCACCGGCCATAAAAAAGACTTAGAGCTCTTTATGAAAATTTTATTCCAGAGAAAATGGTCTTGGAACATGGTTTGCACCAACCTCTTTTAACCTCTGGTTCCCTGTGTTATTATTATTAAGTAATAATGTTGCTTCCTGCCAACATAATTCTTCCCTCTTTTTGCTTCAGAAACCAAGTGACGCTTTTTGGCGCAGAGGACAAATCAGCACTTGGTCGTCGCCTTGTGCTCGGGGCGGGCCCCCGTAGGGCTGCTCGGATGGCAGTCTTACATCATCTTTTACGAGTACATCAACTTATTTGCAATTAAGTTTAGATTGTCTAATAAAATCTGGTGACATTTTAGCTTACAGTTTATGTCCCAGTAAAAGGCTCCAAATGTTATTGCCGTAAGAATCCATGTGACGACCCAACATAAACTTATATCTGGCTGGACAGCTGACTGTGCATTGAGAAACGGGAGAGCAGGGGCTCGCAGGACCAGGGGTCGTGAGTGGTGCCGGCTCCCAAGGGCTTTCTCTGTCAATTTCCCCTTCTTGGACTCAGAAACGTTCTGCACTTTCCGATACGGAGACCTGGGAAAGCCTCTGTCCCGGGCTCTGGGTGTGAGGCAAGGAAGTGAGGCGGGAAGAAACCTCAGCCCCAGGCTGGTTTTTGTCCTCCAGAAATCAGGCCTATGCGCTCGGCCCAGGTGACCTCCATTTCAGTCCTGTCGGCGCTAAATAAACACGCAGCTTAGAGGTTTTCAGCTGGGCACCATTTGGAAGTGTCTGGAGACATTTTCAGTTGTCACACCTGGGGGTGGGGAGGGGAGGCTAATGTCACCTAGTGGGTGGGGTCCAGGGATGCTGTCGACATCCTAAGATGCGCAGGACAGCCTGCATCACAGAGAAAGTTCCAGTTCGAAATGTCGTTGGTACCGAGGCTGAAAAATGCTGATCAACTGCAAACTTACTGAATGAAGCTGGGTGTTCCAAGGTGGCTGCCTGAGGTCCCTGTCCTTTCTCTTTGAGGCATGGTCTTGCCAGTCCTTGAAAGCGGTACACCTGTTTTAAATAAAAACACTGGAGAAGGTTGGGAGAAACAGCCAGCCAGGCTCCAGCCCCGTGTTTTGGAGAAATGGAGGCACAAGAATGGGATACTCGGCCAGATTTTTGGAAAGAAAGAAACAAGCCCCGATGATCTGCTTCAGTTTTCTATTGAAAATGATGCAACTTGGAAACTTCATTTGCAAAAAGAAAGTGCATCCTTTAAGGAAAAACTTGCCCAGTGCATTTGGAAGTAGGCTTCCGGAGGCCCTGAGGATTTACGCCCCCAACCTATGCTAACGGGTGCTCTGAATGAACATCGAGGTGTAATGCGGATGAGGTGCGGAATATTCCATTGCTCTTGCCTTTTAAAAGCCAACGGATTCCAGAAATGAGACCAGGTCATGCATAAAATATGCCCTTTCTGAGCGCAGTCATTGTCACGCTCCCCTTGGTGTGGGGATCAGGGTTATGAAGTATTGTGGCTGCACCCAAAGATCCTCCACCGTGCGCAAAGAGGCCCCTCTATTTATAGCTCTCCTCACTGTGACTTACAGCATATGCATTAATCTGCCTGCGAATTCTGAGCTCCCAATGCCTAAGGAGATATGCTAAACCCTTTCCCCGTGGCATTCTTCCAGATGGAATTTAAGAGACACCAGGGGATGGCACATTTATCCTGAGTTTGCAGTTTCCTAAACATGAAGAAGATGAACAGCTCTCAGTTAAGGAACACGGGTCAGAGAGGAGCTGGAAATGGAACATTTGAGCTGACACGGGAGGGAACACTGAGAGTGGTCCCACGAAGCTTGCTAGGCTTCCTAAGCTTCCTAAGGCGCCGTGATTAGAAAAAGATTGAGGTTAGGGAGTGTGGTCTTATTTGAATTAATGAAAAAGCCAAATTGTTCAGAGAGCTTATTTTTGTCCTGCATGTCAGACCACTGGGTTTCCACGGGGTTTGGAGCCCCCTTTGCAGAGATGGGGAGAGTGGCGGGGCCGCCCCTTTTCCGCCCTTCCTTCTCCGTCTGTTCTGTAATCTGAGATTCCAAATAAGATGACTGTGCAGACAAAAAAAAAATACCGCTGTTAATGGGTGAGGCATTGTTAATTAAAATATTGATGTAAACCGTTTTAAAATAAAAAATTAATTTGTTTACCCCTGAGTGCTGCAGAGGCTTGGTAGGCTGCACAGTACTGGGCTTCATTGTTGAACAGACCTTGGTCAAAACCTTGGTGCCACTCACCAGTCCCAAGGCCTCAATTCTGCTGATTCTCAGTTTCCCCATCTGTACCATGGGAACAGTTGTTTATACCTTCGAGGGGGCTCTGGGAGGATCATAGAGAATCATTCCCGGAGCTCACCTTGCTGGCTGCTGCCGCAAAGGGGTCTGGGCGATGGGTCTGTGTAAACACGGGAGAGGTGGGTGACGGATGGCAATTAGCGAATGCACGTCTTGGTTCCCCACCCCCGGTCCCTGCTGACTTTTCTAAGCCCTGAACCATCTGAGTTCTTTGGTGGCCAGCAACAGAAACCAGCTCTGTCTACGGGAAGCACAAAGCGCTTCGCCTGAAGTCTGCTGGGTGGCTGGTACCCAGAGAGGACAGACATGCCGGGGAATCAGACGCTAGAGCCAGAAAGCAACCAGGGCAGCCCCTTCAAAGCAGAAGGCATCTGAGAGTTTGCTGGGCATCACCACTGGAATCAAGCTGATGTCCTTTGGTTTTTATTTCTTTCCTGACTTGAGTCCCTCCAGCTTTGTTTGGGTCACAAGCCTGGTCCTCAGGGGAGAAGAAAGCACTTGACTTGCACTAACCCTGTGCACGGTGGGGCAGAGATGACGTCCCCAAGCACGTCCAGATGTGGTTCAGAAAGGGCAAGGGCTGCTGGGAGCCGAAATGCTAACTGCGCCTTGCAGGCTCCATCCCTCCTGAGCGAGGAGCGTCAGGCCACGCTGCCTGCCCAAGGCTGTCCTCCTCTCTTAGGTTTTCTGACTTAATCCACAATTTTCTGCCAGCTGGGTACAAAGTTGTCAGTTCCAAGTCAGCTGTCCCAGTTTGTTTATCTGAAGTCAGGATTTTGCAGAAGCATCAGCTGCCGCTGCAAATACTCCTGTCATCAGTCAGGCAGGCAAGTGGCATATGCTTCCGTCTTAGGGAGTTTGAGAGTCTTTCTAATGATGCTGTCCAAAAACTTGATCTTAGATCTCGAAAGTTTCCAAGTTAACTAATAACCAGGGTCCCCAGAAACAATGTGAACACACATTCATCCCCAGCGCCTCTCCTAGGCAGGCCCTCGCTACGTGGGCTTTGGATGAAAACCGAGTAAATTATGGGCATGCATTATCTCATGCAAATGCCCAGCTCTCCAATTTGTTCCCCTGTGAAATGACATCTTTAGTATTCTGTGGGAAAATTCCTTAGATTTGTTTCAACAATATCTTATTCCATACGGTGATATGAAGAAATCTAGGAAAAAAATAAATAATACAGGCACAGCAGCTAATTAAAAAAATAGCTTGCAAAACTAAGGGAAACAAACAGCCTTTGAGTTTCATGCTTATGAAATATTTATTTAGTGGCAGAGAAGACACTGAAGTCGGAAATGAACTTTGCAAAGTAATTACTTTTGATCCCAGAAAATCCATTCAAAGGCCTTTCAGGTAAACATAATCTTTGATGGGCGGGAGGTGAATTGTAAAGCAACATTATGCTTTTAAAGGAAACAGGGACTGAATCAAAGTAAGCAACCTGTCCAGGGCCCTGTCAGCAGCGTTCCTGGGTGGAGTTTCCCGGATGGTGCTCCTTGCAGGCAGGGCAGAGATGTAAGTAGGAGGAAGATGAGATGTGGTCAGATGGTGAACGAGAAAACCACGGGCAGCAAGAGCAAGAGAGGGTTTCATCCTTCTTAAAGAGATTTTAAATGATGCACGCGTATCTAAAAAGAGAATATGTGCCACTAATTTTGATAAAGATCTTTAAAATGACATTAAAATGGAAATACACTCAAACTAGGCATCTCCTGGGAAAATGTCAGTAGTTACGTTACATTTGTTTTCCGTTTTGTTCCAGTGCCCCTGTGAAAATAGCTTTCTCTTCAATATTCCCAGAGTGGAAGGATGAAGTTTCTAGGAGAGGGGGAGGCATTTTTTTGGTTTTAAATGAATTCTCTGGGGAGGCTTTCCTCTGTGTGACACACGAAGCTTTCTCAAGGACTGCGCTCAGCCAGGCGTTGTGTCTAGGTGCGCATGTTCACCTGTGCTCTTACCTCTTTAGCTTTTAAGCTTCTCTTGGAGGAGGTCAGGTCCATTCCCAAGCTTAAGAAGTCACATCACTGAGCAGAGTCCTGTAAAAACCACCCGGGTTCCAGGCTACTGCATGGCTCACACGCTGCCTGGCCCTGCACAGGTCCGGCTGGACGCGAGCGGGACCCTCTCTGACTGCAGATGGGAGTGGGAGGCGGTCCGACTTGGCTTCAGAGAATGTCCCAGGGCTATTCTTTTTCCTCTTAAAATTTTAAATCTATTTGTTTATTTTTAGTTGACACAAATTGTTTATACTTATCATGTACAGTATGATGTTTTGGAATATGTCTGTGTTGTGGAATGGCTAAATTGAGCTAATTAACATATTCATTACCTCACATACTTACCATTTTTTTGTGTTGAGGACACTCAAGGTCTCTCTTCGCAATTTTGAAGGACACGGTATGTTGCTATTAACAGCGGTCACCACGCTGTACACCAGGGCTGTTCTTATGATCCAGGTTCAAGCAACTGCCCCTTCGCCGATTGTTCCGGGGGGACGTCAATGTCAAGGCCACAGAAACAGGTCCTGTCTCTGACAGCTGTTACCTGACGAGGATATTCTGTAAATTCCCCATATGGAAAAAAAAGGAGTAAAAAATTTTAACCCTGTCTCTTTGCTTTCCTAAAATCCCTAAAACCTTGTCTTATAACTTGAGTGTCATTTCTAGAACACTGCTCTTGGAATTCTCCTGCTAAAATCTTGGGAAGCACTTGAAAGAGAGAGAGAAACAGAGAACTCCTCTCCCTCCTTTCTCTGCCTGGCGATAGGAAGAAGTAAGATGCTTTGTAACGTGTTTGAAAGAAAAGCCTAGAACTGGCCCCTGTGCCTTACCCTGTCGGATCAGAGCAGGAAGGCAGGCGAGCAGATTCAGAATCGAACAAAGGTCAGGCCGTCTCCCACAGAGGGCTGGGGACCCACCCCAGCCGTTGCAACTGGAGGTGGTGTGGACTTGAGTGTGCTCCGAAGATCTGGAAAGCCGGCCGGAGGGGCTTTATTTGGGGTTATCCAGTGGAGCCGATCCCTGCTCCACGTTGGGAGCGGGGGAGCAGTGGGGTGGTCGAATCACGCAACCAACGCCCACGGACCGCCCGTGCAGACCGACCCGGCTTCGTGCACAGAGGGGCAGTTAGGACACTCCCAGGAGCTTCTGGAGTGGGATGGAGCCGGCGGGACAGGGCAGGCAGCGAGGCCAGGCCAGCGTGGGATTCGCAGTTGGAAGCCGGAGGAGTTGGGGAACTGCGCAGACACAAAGGGATGGGAGGGGATCCGGGTGCAGCCTCGACACCAGCATCATGTCCTGAGAAGGCAACAAGCAGAAGATGCCGGGATGCCTGCTAAGGCTTACGCCGTCCCCACCCCTCCTAGAGGGGAGCTCCTGCCATGTGCAGGCACTGTCCACACCTGTCCTTTGCCCCTGGTCCTCTGCCATCATGAGGTAGACCTTGTCACTGTCTCACAGACAAGCACATGGAGGCCGAGATGACTCTCCAAAGGCTTCAAAGTCCGGTGGGTCTTGCTCGAAAGGCCCCACCCTCTGTGTCTCGCGACCCTGCCTTTCAACTTGGGCCAACACCACTTCCTCCCTGAGAGGAAATAATTCACTTTCTCAGCTTGCCACTTGGTATGCTTGGTGGAATCCTGGCTTCTTTGTTTGACTACATCCTTCTCTTCCGTGAGGAAGACAGGAAAAGGCCCCTCTCTCCCCCAGCAAATGTGACAGTATTGCTAAGTGACAGTGAGAAGTAATTAGCTCCCGAGTCCCCTTGCCTGCAACCTGTCTGCTTCGGTTCCCATGTTCCCTGTCAAAGGGGCCCCTGCGCATGGATAATTCAGACTCACAGTCTGCAGCAGGTGAGCGAGATCTTGCTTGTGTTGCTCCTGGAAAAGGGGCTCGGCCTAGAGGGTGAGCAGATTTTCCTTCTGAAAGAGGTTTTCACACATGGAACTAACTGGTGACCAGCCCGAATGGGCCCTTTGGGACACAGAGACACCCCAACACCCAGCCCGGACAAGAGCCCTGAGAAGGGCTGATTGGTTCGGAGCCCCCATTTCTTCTCAGTCTGTTGTAGCTTTTCAGGACCCACTCACCTGCCCAACGCGTTTCGAAGGAGCACCCCGAATGCATGAAGGAACCAGGGGCTCTGTCCCTCAGTCACACAGTGACGAAGACATTTGTTGATGGCTCCTTTGTTACTCAGAGGTGGGAGGAGCCCATGCAGTCAGCTGTGGCCTGGGTGTCACAGGGCAATGGGGCTGGGGGCACAGTCTGCTGAGGGGCTGGGGAGCCACAGACAGAGAGGTTCCCCCAGCCACTGTGCGGGTCCCTGGCTGTGCAGTGAGATTCCAAGAGACAGGATTAGGAGGAGGCCCTGCAGAGAGAGGGCTCTGAGCTTACCCGGGGCGATTGGCTCTCTGCTTGTATTTGATATTCAGAGAGGAGGCATTTCTTGGTTTCAGGGATTTACTGTCTAACATACAGGGCACACTTGCTGGCTAAAATGGGGTCTCGGAAGCCAAGTGGCCAAGCTCTCCCTGTGTGTGGGTGTGTTTGTGTGTGACTGCATGGACATGAATGAGCGTGAGCATGCGTGTGTGTGCATGTGTCTGTGCATGCTTGCATGAGCTGTGTGTGTGCACGCATGCGTGTGTGCACAGGTGGTGACTGTAAGCCTTCGGTTTTGGAGGTTCGGCCACAGCAGGAGGCTGACGGTGTGCCCCGCACCCCTTCGCGTCTGCCATCCACGCTGCCTTGCTTGGCGGTTCCTGCCTCCCAGTCTCTGCTCTGGGGGTCCACCCGACCCCAGTGGGTTTTCTCTGGTCCTCTATCCAGATGTCATCTCTTCTCCATCAGGACGTTCAATGCTGCTCTTTCCTACTCCCGGGCCACTTGCGGTCCTTGGCCTCAGGGTTCGGTGGGGTGACGCCTGCCTGGTCCCCGTAGCAGTCCGTATAGCCTGTCACCGGATCATCCTGCTGCTGCCTCCGCAACCGCGATGCTGTCCTTGAGCGTCTGCTCTTTGCCAGGTCCCCTCCGGGCACTTCACAGATGTCATCTCACTCCCTGCAGCCCTTGCTCTGAAGAAGACCCATGGCCCTTCAGTGTCCAGAGAGGGAGGCCACACAGGGTGATGGTAGTGGCTCAGAGTAACACTGTGGCTCCCAGATCAAGCGAGGACTTGAACCCAGGCGGTCAGCTCCATGGCCCGCGGCACTGCTGCCTGCTGCGCTGCCGGTCAGCGTGTGGCCAGGTACGCAGGAGCCGTGCAAATACCCACTGAGCATAAACGGATGGAGCACCGGGTCTCTCAACGTTAATGTGCTGCCTTTCTAGGGAAGTGATTTATTTTCCAACAAAGGAAAATAGTATAGAAAATAAAGTGATTTCCCAGTAAAAATTACACAGGGTAGGACACATCCTGCATTGTTTTCTGACCAAACTGGGGCCTCAGCCCCCTTGCCTGTCACCAGGCTCTGTTGTACCCTTCACACCTTCAGCTCAGCCGACCCATGAGCTTGTGGCACGATGGTCATTTTACTCATGAGGAAACCAAAGCTCAGAGCGGCGAAGCCATCCCAGGTCCCAGAACTGGCATTTATGGGAGGTCTTCCTTGGCACTTTCATTTATTTACCAAATATTTCTCGAGCCCATACCCTATGGTGACGTCAGAGACAAAGGGATCGAGTCAGAGTGAACACGTTCACTCTCTGAGCTGTGCACCCACAGGCTGCGTGTTCTTCAGGCTGACATGACATCTCCCACTAAGGTGGGTTTCCAGCGGCCCATCCTGTGCGATGGGACTAACAGGTGGTCGGCTACAGGTCACAGGGCTGTTTCCACGGCTCCTAACCTGTGAGCGGGCTGTTACGACTTGGAGACCTGCTGGCAAGCTTGTTGTAAAGTTTACCTGGATAGAAACTGAGTGGCTGTAACATTCCCCATACCTTTCTTCTCCACCTTGCCACCCCTGGATTAACCTGGTGCAGGGTTGTCAGTACTGTGAGCAACTGCTCCGTTTATTTTTACCATTGTTTAACCACAAAGAGGAAGGTACATGTTGAAATAACAATTCACGGCGTGGTTGTTCTCCCATCGGAAGGGTTTTGTCTTCTTGTTCTCTGTGAGATGAGCAACTAGCAGAGAAAACGGGCAGTGGGACGTTTCTCCTCAAGACTCTGCTTGGTTTCATGATGTGGGTCCCACTCTCAATGAGCCTAAATAAAATCTCCTTCACCTAATGTTCTTGCTCATCGGTTGTTGTTTGGAAGAATGACAACGAGAATTTAAGACGTCTTTCAGATAGAACGTAAGAACTCACGTTTAATATTTATGACGTAGAAAGGCCCTCAGTTGAATTTCCCAGGTCAGGGTTCAGGTAAATGTGGAACCTGACTCCCGGCGTTGTTCAACCTGATAGAATCAAACTGGATGCGTTTCCTTAATTGCTCTTTTCATCCGGATGCAGGTTGAACCCAGAATAATCTGAATGCTTTATGCGACCTCCTGCCCTGAACAATGCATTTCATTTACTTTAAATATTGCAAAATTCAGTGCAAAGAATTGACCTTAGTTATGTTGCACGTTCCATCATTTAGCATACATCTTCTATTAATAGCTCACTGTGAGAAGTCCAAGCTCACAGGCTCAAACCCTGGGTCCGTTCCTTAAAAACCCTGTGACCTTGGATAGCCTCATTCCCTGGGCCTCCGTGTCTCCATCTGTGAAGTGGGGATCATAACCATGTCACACTCACACGCACCTGCACCACGCCCAGCGCCAAGCAGGTCCTGCGCCAAAGTGCTGCTGTGGTGATTATCATCCGGGAGGCTAGTCTTATGTACAGCAAAGAAGTGGCCACGAAATGCCGTGTGTGAGAGGGGCTGGCCCGTGTAAACAGGAATATTCGGAAAATCACTCTTTGGGCAAGTTGATGTTTGTGCAGGAACTCTAGGAATGGGGGGATTTAGACAGGCAGAGGGGGTGTGGACTGGAGCGGGCTCAGTGCCAAGCCCGGCATGCGGGGGAGACAGAGCGGGGAGTTGGTAGCGTCCTGTGTATATTCCACCGCATTTCTATTGGGCAGGATGGCCGGTTTGCTTAAATGTGTGTCTATATTGTTTCTTGAGTCACATGGTCCCCATTCGCCCTGCATTTTGAACATGTCTTTCTACTCATTTGTGTTCTGGATACAGGGATCTGGCTGCAGAAAAAATGCTGTATATAGGTTGCTGGTTAGGACTTACGCAGTGCCGGCCATGTGCCGGCGAACGGGTGAGCCAGAGGAGCAGGGGACGGCCTTCCCTGGGGGCAGGAGGAGGGCGGGCTGCGGCTGCAGGTGCTGTTAGGGTCTTTTGGAGCAGAGGCAGGGCTGTCTGCTGGGGCGGGGGCAGGGTGCTGTCTTTAGAGCCTGCTTGTTATTCACAGAGGAAAACAACATTTTGCAGAAATAAGATAAATGTTCCATGCAATTGCACAAGTTTTCTTGTCAAATTAAAAACATGAACGGTGTCGCAGCAACCTAAATATTTTCTGCTTGTTGTGCCACCTCCAGCAAAAAGAAGGAAAAAAATGAGAGGGTGGGATGAAAAGGGGAAAAAAAAAAAACAATCCCAGCGCAGGTGAGGCTAAGCTTGTTGGCTTCACAAATCGACAGATTCTGTTCATGTGAAACGTGGAAGGCAGCCAGGAAAGGTGTGAGAGAGGGTGAGATCGTTTCTGAAAATCCTCTGCCAAAGCTTCCTAGAGCATGCCGGCTCCGTTTGCTTTTGTTATGCTGTTGCGGGGAGAGAACTGTGGCAGAACCAACCGGCATGAGCACCGCACCACCTAGAACATCTGCAGCCTGGACCTGTTCTGAGGGAACAGACACCACAGATCTCACCCTGAAACAGGCCGGGTGCAAACGTCCTCTCCCAGAGGGGGACCCACCATGGGAAAGGCGTTAGGAGAACAATAATGACATTCTGCACACTGTCCAGTTCTCCTAACTCAGGCTTGCTCACCAGGCATGTACCAGTCAAGTTCAGTCAAGATATTTCAAGCAGAAAGGGCATCAGCTGCTCTAATGTTCTGAGACTTGGCGCCAAAAGCACGATCGATAAAAGAAAACGTGGATACGTTGGATCTCATCAAAATAAAACCTTCTGCTCTGCGAAAGCCCACGTGAAGAGAGTGAAAGAGAAGTTGCAGACTGACAGAAAGCATTTACGAACTATACATCCACAAAGGATTCGTACCTAGAATATGTAAGGAATTCTCAAAACTCAACAGTAAAAGAAAAAAAACAAAAAAACAAAAAACCTCAACAATTCATTTAGAAAATAGTACAAAATAGAGAAAAGACATGAAGAGATATTTCACTGGAGAGGATATATGGGTGGCAAATAAGCATATTAAAACATATTTAACATCATTAACCATAAGGAAAATGCAGGTTAAAACCACAGTGAAATATCACTACATACCTATCAGAATGGCTAAAATAAAAAAAAAAAAATAGCGACAACACCCGATGCTGGGGAGGATGCAGAGAAACTGATCACTCATACGTTGTCGGTGGGAATATAAAATGGTACAGCCACCTTGGAAAGCAGTTTGGCAGTTTCTCAAAAAACCAAATATACACTTACTGTATGGGACAACCCAACAGTTGTGCTCTTGGGCATTTATCCCAGAGAAGTAAAACCTTATGTTCACACAAAAACTTGTACACGGATGTTCGTTAATGATAACCTCAAACTGGGGTCAACCCATGTGTGCGTTAGTGGGTGAAAGGTTAAGCAAATTGTTGTGTGTCATACCATGGAAGACCACTCAGTAATTAAAAGGAACAAGTTATTGGTGCACATAAGCTTGGGTGGATCTCAAGGGAATTGTGAGTGAGCAAAACCAGTACCAAAAGGTTGCATGCTTTTGTAAACCTCTGACGTGGCCCCAGTGACTCACTTCTGCTGTACGATGAGTTTCTTGGGCAGGACCAGTGTTTCAGTAGATACCTGTTGGATGGATGGATGGGACGGATGGTCGTGTAGGCTCTCATCACCCTCCCCAACGGCTGCCAGAACCGTGTGCTTGGCCCTGCCTGTAGAGGAATCTTGGTTGGTCTGCCCTGGGTTTTAAACTGGTGATTAAGTTAAAAGTATTTTGACAAAATAAGTGAAATATTTTTAAAAGATAAAAGGGAAATAATTAATTTATATATACGAAGGCTATCAGTTACTGTATGATGATTTTATATCCTGCTACCTTAATGTATTACCTCATTGTTTGCATCCTTTCTTGGATATTCTTTTAAATGAAAGGTTTTTAAGAAAATAATAGCATGGCTAGTGGGGATATAAATTGATATGTCTTTTTCGGGAGGCAACGTGGCAACAAGAATCAAAAAAAAGACCTGAAAATGACAATAACCAAAAACCCTTAGTCCAGCAATCCAATTTCTATAAATTTATCCTAAAAATTAATTGGACAAGTGTGCAAAGATGTATGTACAAGGTTATTAACAGTATTGTTTATAATAGTGAAAAAATGGAAATGAGCAGAATGTCCAAAACAAACCAAAAAGATTGGTTAAACAAATCGCAGCATTGTGGAACAGTTGAAAAGGATGTAGCCGCTAAAAATGATACTATGGTTCTACATTTACTAAAGGGAGAGGTTGCTTCAGACTAGTATGCTGAAGGAATTTATACTTATTTGTAAAATATTGAGGCTGTATGGGTATAAATAAGCACAAAAACAGGGCAACAGGGCATGATCCACAGGGTGAAGACCCAAACCTTGACTGTGCTAATCTGTGTGTGGGAGATTTCAAATAATTATATATTTTTAAAAAATTTATCCCTTTGGGTATTTGTAATTATTTTCCATGCTGATTACTTAGGTACATAAAGATAATGTCTCCTGAGTTATTGCATTAGGGGACATTTTTATTTTGTTATCATCTTCTATATTTTCCAATTTTTTTTTTTTTTTTGAAGACAGAGTCCCACTCTGTGGCCCTGGGGAGAATGCAGTAGCATCATCATAGCTCACTGCAGCCCCAAACTCCCTGGGCTCAAGTGATCCTCCTGCCTCAGTGTCCTAAGTAGCTGGGACTATAGGCACGTGCCATGTTGCCCAGCTAATTTTTCTATTTTTTGTAGGGATGGAGTCTCGCTCTTGTTCAGGCTGGTCTTGAACTCCCTAACTCAAGCAATTCTCCCACCTTGGCCTCCCAGAGTGCTAGGATTACGGATGTGAGCCACTACACCCGGCCTTATATTTTCTAATTTTTAATAAGATTATTGTGTGGAAAAACGTGAGTCAAAATAGCAACATTTATTTTAAACATGATTCAGAAAGACAACCTAGTTCTGAGTGCAGAATGAGCCATGCTGCCACCATCTAGCCGAGCCCGGCACAGCCTCAGATGCGAGGATCCAGGTGGGCACCCAGGAAAAGGTAGGTCTGGCCTTGAGCTCTTTGAGAGCAGAGAATATTCCTCCTCATTCACCACTAGGTCCTCCGTACCTGGCCCTGTACCTGGCACTCCGAAGTATCATTGAGTGGATAAAATGTCCTGGTTCCGGCAACTCGGGGAGGATGTTTGATTGCCTGCGGGTTGCTGGTCGTCGTTCTCGGCAGGTAGGAAGCAGCTGCAAATACAGGGCTGCAGTCTTGGCCTCCCGTGGAGAATAAAGAGGTGACCAGTAGAGACAGGCACGGGAAGAAATTACCCAGGTCACGAGAAAGACGACAGCCCTGGGAGGGCCGTTGGAGAAAAGGACTTTCTGGAAAGGAAACATCCAAACCAAGCTGGCGCGATGAGTGATGAATCACAGCCAGGCACGGGCTGACCTTGGAGGGGCGCGTTCCAGGGAGAGCAAAGAGTGGACGCAAGGGCTGGGGCAGGAGGAAGCTTCAGGGCCAAGGCGCAGAGACCAGGTGGCCACCGTGCGGGGTGAGGGGATGAGGCTGGACTTGGCGTGTGGGGCTTTGACAGCCACAGCAGAGAGCTGGATTTTATTCTAGGTGTTGTGGGAAGCTGTTGGAGGGTTTTGTAAAAAAAAAAAGAAAAAAAGATTCAATTTTAGAATAGTTTTAAATTTACGGGAAAATTGCAATTACACTACAGAGAGTTCCACAGACCCCTCTCCCGGCTTCCCCTGCTGGTAACATCTCACAAGTCTGCGGTGCATTTGTCACGACTGAGAAACGAGGTGTGTCGCCATCAGTCAAACTCCAGGCCTTGTTCCGATTTCATTAGTTTTCATTCATGTCTTCTTTCTGTTTCAGGTCCCCATCGGGGACGCTGGCTTGTGTTTAGTCATCGTGTCTCCCTAGGCTCCTTGGGTCTGGGACCGTGTCTCAGACCTTCCCTGGTTTTGACGGCCTTGACAGTTTCTAGGGGTACTGGCCAAGTGTCCTTCTGTTTGGACTTGGCTGATGTTTCTCTCATGGTCAGGCTGGGGTGATGCGTTTTTAGGGAGCGAACCGCAGAGGCGAGCTGCTCTTCTGCTCCGATCAGGGTGCGTGCTGTCAGCATGACGTCACTGACGCAAGGAAGCTCGGCCCCCGGGCAAATACTGGAGGGATTTAACACGGGAGATGACCTGGTTTGCAGCACCCTTAAAAAAGGCCACTCAGGCAGAGTGCAACAGCAGGATGAAACAAAGCTGTGTTGGGGACAGCGGGGGAGCAGTTGGACCCAAGAGGCAGATTCCCATAGAGGTGTGTGTGTGTGCACATGCGTATATGTGCATGTGTGTATGTGTGCACGTGTGTGCTCACGTGTGTGTTGGGGAGGTCGGGCTGTGACGGGCTCTGAATGTCAGGCCAGGGAGTTTACATTTTATCTCAGTAGATTTCAAACCCTGGCTTCAGAGTCTGCCTTTAAATACAACTTTACAAAAAATAGCAATAAATAGATAAATAAATAAAAATGTAAAAATGATCTCCCTGTGGCGGAAAGGGAGACGCAGAGCCCGGAGTCACTGGAGGCCCCTAGACCCCAAATGGCACCTCCTGGGTGGCTGAGGGCAACTGTCAGCACAGCACGTGACGGGCGAGGTATGCACAAGAGTGCGAGGGGCATTGGAGGACTCACATGGGACAGGGACGCAGTGGAGGAAGCACCTGCGCCTGGATGGGGTGGAGTGGACGGTGCGAGGAAGGAGGGGAGGGCGGAGGTCCGCGTGTGTGCAGATGGGAACGGGGTCCGGACGGTGCTGACGCGGAAGCAGGGAGATGTCAGCTCTCCCCGCCCAGGGCGACAGGCACCGAGGTCCATTCAGAGGCAAAGGTGGGACCTCTGTGTTCCAGCTGCCCAGGCTCTGCGTGTCCCCTTGTCCCGGTCCCATGGAGCAGTTCAGGTGGGAGACTCAAGACTGCGGAAGACACGGGGACGGGGAAGCCCACCGTGTGTGGAGTTTGCTCCCGGTGGGCGTTGTGACCCTGAACTGAACCTGAGCGACTGTCTCTGCACCCACGTTTCTTTGTGCTGGAGGGTTTTGTGATGTGGTGGTAGACGGCGCAGGGTAATGACCACGGATGATTGCCCAGGAGGAAATCCTGTTGAATATTTAATATGCAATAACAAATGCTCGCCGCAGAGCTCCTTCCCCTTGTGAGCTGAGTGGGGTTTATTGGCTGGGAAGTTCCAATTTGGTAATGAGATCATTACAGTCCTGTCCTCCTGCAAGTCTCTCCCAGCCCTTCCCAGCAGGAACTTAGTTCTCACAGCTCTCAAAGGATTCCCCCTTTCCTTCCCTAATCTCACTCCTTTCAGCAAAGTTGTTCCATCCTTCCAGATTTCTTGATGATACCTTCACGTCATCCCCCACAGGAAAGGAAGAGACAGGGGAGAGAGAGAGAACCAACAGGATCTATCATCTATCAATCATCTACCTATCAATTATCTATCTATCTATCTATCTATCTATCTATCTATCTCCTGTGGGTTCTGTTTCTCGGGGAACCCTGACTAACACCCTCTTTAAAGAATCCAGAACAGCCTTAATTTGCACGCACGTTTCCTCTCTCCCGCTAGGTTGCCATGCCTTGTATGTGGTAGGCTGTCAGTCTGTATTTTATTTGTTGGGTGGATGTGTGCATGGATGATGACTGAGCCCTCCCAGCCACAGTGGGCGTCTCTTAGTGACATGTAGGGGTTAGCGACATGTAGGTATCTGAGGTCTGCGATCTGAGAAACCAAAATAGATGCCCTTATGCCCCTGTATTAACTAAGACAGACCCTAAGGTTAAGGAAACAAAGTCACCTGCCGGTAGAGCGTTCAGCGTCTGGCTGGCATGGCAAATTTCTAAATTCCTCCTGGCTGGAGTTGTACGTACATGCCAGACGTCAGCTTTGTTCTCGTTACGATAACTGTGGACATGTACTCTCCATTTTTTATGTCCTCTACCTAATACAATGTTAATATTTAATAGCAGTCCCCCAAATTAAACTTGAACAATTATACAAATTAAGATAGCATAATATCACCAGAGTAATATAGCTTTATAATCCAGTGTGGCGTCACACAAACCTGCAAATTAGGCAGCATGTTGGAGGATGAAACTATATCCTTTATTACGTCACTTAACTTATTTAAGGCTGCTCTTTTCCCGGAGCAAACAGCTGTCTTTGTGTCTCACAGTGACCCTCCCAGCCAAGATTAGGTGGACTAAATGATGTTGCCGCATGTGCCGCAGGTGCCAGGTGCCAGGGCAGGGACACAGGCGATGGCAGGAGGGGAGACCAGATGTCGCGGAGGAGCTGATTCAGGGGCAGAAACCGTCAAGTGCCCTGGGGATAGCCAGGGGCGGGGAACCCGCAGCCTTAAGGCCACACGTGGCCTTGATCTGATGAACACAGTGCTCTGAGAAGTTCTAAGATGACAAGCAAAGATTCTGCCTCCAGGGGCAGGCCCTGCCGCCACACAGCAGCTGTGAGTTGTGTGCGTGAGGGCAGGTGCAGGTGATGTGGGCAGGGTAAATGCTGATGTCTCCCACCTGTGCTGGGTAGGGAACCTCATGTGAGCTAAATGAGGAAAATTCAATTACTACCATCAAGGTTTAGGTTTTCTGATTCAATTTCCAATGAATGTCGTTAAGTAATCAAAGTGCTAAGCATGAAGATTGGGTATGCTGCCACCAGGAGGCAGCATTCGCTCGTAAAAATACACTTTTTCAACCCTACTACGCGCTGGGTGTCCTGGTCACACAGCAGAGAGGCAGAGAGAGTCCCTGGCATCGTGGCGCTTAGAGGCTAATGACGTGCCAGGTGCTGACGTCTCACAGTCTGTGGTGAGCAACAGCTAGCTTTAAATGACATCATGATAGTTAACAGAAAAACTGTTTTAACTCAATGTGGTAATTTTATTATTATAATTATTAAAATGGAAAATGAATATTAAACTAGTTATACGATAAGCAAGAAATAGTATATTTACTTATAAAATTAAGTAGAGGTTTTCAAATATCTTTTAGCTTCGTGCAACCAAAATTATATGAGGAAGCAAAAACCATGCATATAGAACATAAAAAGCGCTTTTCTGTGCGGACTGGGAATCGGGGCTGGGGCGGCGTTCCCACACGGGCGGGCGCCGAGGGCTCGACAGGACACAGCTGGAGAAACGCTGAGACGGCGCAAGCTGCCACCTGCCCGCGAGCCGATGCCTACTGCCATTGGTCAGGATTTAGCCTCGCGCGCGAACTTCTCCAGGTTTGGAGCAGGTGCTGCCGCCTCGTCCACGGGGCCTCTTTCCCGGGTTCATGTCCTCCCAGGCTTGTCCCCGGCTTAGGGACTTAACTCTGCAGCCTTCGCAGCTGCCCCTGCTGCCCCTGGGGTAGGGGGTTCTGAAAGAGCCTGACGTAGCTTTAGGAACCTGCCCTGTTACTGTGTTGCTTTACAGCCTCTGGACAAGCAGCGTCCCCCGAGACTGTAGGTCCCTGGAGATCAATTTTCAGCAACAGAAGAGGAAGAAGGAAAATAAAGTTCACGTAGTGGCTGACGCTGTTGGTGATGAGACCATGACCACTTTATACGCCCTTCAGCCAGAAGGAGGTGACCTTCCACCCTCACCTCTTTCTCTCTGACATTTTTCATTGTGCAACTACCACGCGGAATAAAATTTCAGGGCATTTGAAAAGTAGAGAAAATAGAGTAAAAACCACACTCGCGTCATCTTAACAACAGTGCTGTTATCATTTTATCATAATTTCTTCCAGTATTTTTTCCCAATGTTTATTACTTGTGAAGTATTTGCAGTCGTACTCAGTAAAATTCTGAGTCACGATTTTTAACTTCATGAATCTTAACATTTTTATATGAAGGTGGCTGAACTTCAGAAAAATTATTTTAAAGGCTACTAACCACTGACATCGGTATTGCTTTCATTTGCTTGGGAGTGGACACAGTGGAGAATACTGTTCCTCTTCTGCTAAACACAACGTCCGGTAGGACAGGCTTCCACGTGCTGATGGCTGGGCCCGAACATCGACAACAGCTCTCCACGTGCATTGACGGACGGTTTCCAAAACCTTATCATTGCCGTTTGCCCGTTTGCCAGATGCTTCTGGAAATATACGAGAATGCCAATTTCATCACACTGTTGCCAGCACTAGGTATTTCCACTAAATACACCGTAATGCTGGTTTAATAGGCGAAAGGGACCTGATGCCTGTTTCAACATCCACTCCTTCGTGCAGTCAGCAGGCGGAACATCCCACCTCCTGGAGAGGGCGGAAGTGTTATGTCCCTCGGGAGGCAGCTGCTGTGGTTTCCAGCTCCTGTATGCAGCCTCTCTGGTCTCCCCTGTTGTAACAGACTCCATTCCTGTCCCTTAAACACCCCTCACGTCATGTGTGGGCCTCTGTCACGAGGCTGTCCACACCCCTTCTCTCTCCTCGCCAGAGCACCAGCTCTGTGGGCTTGGGGATGGGTATTAATCTCTCCGTCCCCTACCGTGTCCCGCCCAGCACAGTGCACGCCACAGAGGCTCCATACACCTTGATAACGAAACTACAGATGATCAAACTAATTGATAACATAATTCCAATATGAGACCTCAACATTTTATTGCTTATGAGTTGTCTGCTGGGGCCTTGTGCAGGAAGCTGGTCTAAAACAGCGGTATCCCTGACCTTTGCTTCACGCTAGGAACGCAGTTCTCCAACAGGTTCAAGAAAAATCAGAGGCTCGGTTTGTCCAGCTCCTTCTTGTTGGCTGAATTGGAGCGATGATGTTTAAGCTCGATACGGTACACACTTGAAACTTTGAACTCCCTTCTGTACAAGGGCAAATGCCCACTTTCATGGATATCTCAAAGTCTATCACCCATCAACTCCATGGAATAATTTATGTGCTCTGAGAAACCCAATTTTTAGGATTTTCTAACTGAACAAGAGGCTCTTGGTTTGTTTGTAGGAAATGTTGCATTCCCTTCTCCATTCCCTTGCATGAGATGGTGGTTGGGAGATGGATTTAATTCGAAATAGCATTTATTGGGATAACATTGAGGCGTCAGAATCAGAGGTAATTGGGAGAGTCACTTCTTGCGGAGTCCTATATTTGAAACACTGTCATCAAATGAGCCCCAGGTATTTTTATGTCATTCAGATGAATTATTTCTAGGCTCTAGTGTTCATCTTCCCAGAAATGTATGAGTTGGAAAGTAAACAACATGCTGTGTTAAAACACATCAACACAGATACATCAGACAATATGTGTATTTTTGCAATATATTGGGATGAAGATACATTATCAAGAATGTAAGAAAGATTTCTTTCCACTCCTCCTTTCCCTCCTGGCAACCCCACCCCCAGGATTCATAAGAGAGCCTTTGCCCTGAGCAGTCCTGTCCTTGCCAAGGCTTGCAAGCTGCAAATTACACGAACGTTGTTAAAACAGTGCCTGGGGGCCTTCACCAGCCTGCTCAGGCTTATTCGTGTTTTGTTTGGTTGCGAGGAATAAAGCAATTAAAATCAGATGGACTCGATTTACATGCGAGATTTAACTTCACATCGCCAGTGCTTCCTTGGTGTTTCCAGGGCGCCCAATACCAAGAGCACAGGGGACGTGGGCTGTTCTGAACCTGCTGCTCCCAGGAAGAGGGCGAGGCTCCTCGCGGGGTCCTGGGAAGCGTCCCCTGCTTCCTCCTGAGTCCTGAGCCTCGTGGAAAGAGATCTTCAATTGACTTATCTGCACAACTACTTACAGTGGGAAGTCAAAGACAGCGGATTACACAGCATTAAAAACCTGGGGATTTCAAGAAGAAAAGGAGGCAATTTCAGGCATATGCACTTAATGAAACTTACTCGGATGGCGACGGCAGAATTTTCTGATGCACAATTAGCCCCCAGGGCCGCGCATGGAGCGTTTCTTTAGGACTCTGTGGTTCCCAGACAGGAAGGATCTGTTCTGACGAGTTGTGTTCTGCAGTGGAG
>RJWJ010007179.1:0-58731 GCA_004363605.1 Indri indri | reverse complement strand
ACAGGCGCATTTGGGGACCCGGTCGCTCCACTTGGGTGTGCCTGTGTCCCGGCTGTAGCAGGTGAGCATGGCTGCCCCTTCCAGGCTGTACCCTGGCAGACAGCGGTACTGGACGTGGGAGCCGACAGGGAAGCCAGCATCTGAGGCGGTACGGTGGCCGTTGGTGATCTCACCAGGGTCAGCGCAAGTCATGACTAGAAACAGAAGGGCAAGGTCAGAGGATGCTAGGGCCCTGAAAGATCTCCCAGAAGCTCAGGGATGGGAGAGGCCTGAGCCTCGGACCATCTCCTCTGAACACAGCCCACCAGTTCCTCAGAATGAAGAGATCATGAACTGGAAAAACTTAATATTTAGGGCCAGGCACGAAGGCTCACTCCTGTAATCCTAGCACTCTGGGAGGCCGAGGCAGTAGGATTGCTTGAGGTCAGGAGTTTGAGACCAGCCCGAGCAAGAGCAAGGCCCTGTCTCTACTAAAAATAGAAAGAAATTAGCCAGCCAGCCAAAAAAAAAAAATTAGCTGGGTGTGGTGGCACATGCCTGTAGTCCCAGCTACTCGGGAGGCTGAGGTAGGAGGATCGCTTGAGCCCAGGAGTTTGAGGTTGCTGTGAGCTAGGCTGATGCCACAGCACTCTAGCCTGGGCAACAGAGCGAGACTGTCTTAGAAAAAACAAAAAACAAAAACATTCAATGCATTTTATATTTCAGGCTTCTTTTGGAAAACAGGTTGATTGAGGCAACCCTAGGCCCCAGTCCTGGGGTGAAATTCAAAATATGTCACCACCATCCCGGAGCATACCAGCTAAATCCCAGCAGTGTCAACCTGGCATGGCATGTCATCTTTAGAGAGGCCAGCTCTCCTGTCCCCCTCCCTCTCATCATGCCCAGCCCACTTCACTCACATACACTGCCTGCCCGGCCCCTGCAGACATTTGAGTCTACAACCCTGTTGCAGAGTCATAATCACAGGCATCTCTTGTACGTAAGCCTGTGCCAGCCATCCTGCTCAACGTTTTACAAACATGATATTTAATCCTGATTATCCTGAGAGGTCAATGTCACTGCCATCTCCCTTGGGGCTCAGGGCTCAGGGTGGCCAAATGAGTGACTCTTGGTCACTCAGCCAGGGAGTAGCAGAGCAGGATCACAGGGTCACAGCCACAGAGTGCTGGACAGAGATTCAGAGAGTTGGGTCTAGGCCTAGCTTCAGGTTCAATGTGCTGCCTTGGGCAGGTTCCTTCCTGAGCCTCAGGCAGGAAGGCCAGCCCAACACTCCACCCTCTCCAGGCCTGACATCCCATGAATCCTTCCAGGGATGGGGAGCTGTGTCCACTAGAGAGTTTTCCTGTGTCCACCCCAAATCTGGCTTCCAGAAACTTCTCCCCATTGGTCCCACCATTCCCATCGGGGGCAATGTGGAAGACCTGGAACTTCACATCCTTGTGGCAGGCTTCCCAAAATTTGGAGAAAGTGACCCGATGCCACTCCTTTCTGCTCTTCTAAAAGATAAACACATCCGGCTCCTTTATTTATTTATTTTTTCTTCCAAAATCTCTTCTGGAATCCCAGCTCCTTTAAATGTCACCTTCTCTGTGAAGTCTCCTGCCTCATCCTGAGAGAGTTAGCCCACTGCCCCTCCCACCACACTTCATACTCAGAGCACCTTCCACTCACTCCTAGGGCGCCGGGCAGTGTGCGAACACTTCGCCTGCTCTCCACAACCCCTATTCCTGTGTCACTGGGGAGGAACCCAAGGCTCAGAGATGTTAAGTACCTTGCCTGAGGTCACTCAGTGCTTACCATCCTGTAATGTCCTCAGTTGTTTAGGTATCTGTCCCCCTCTCAACTTGTGAGCTCCCTCAGGGTAATGAGGGGTCAGAACCCCCCTAGAGTAACCCTAACTCAGCACAGGTCTTCAGTGACTGCCTTGGAATAAACCAAATTCCCTGACAAGCCAAGTGACTCCCCACAATGTCACCGGCTGGGACTGAGAGACTAGGGCGGAGCCTAGAGCAGGAAGGGTGGGACCAAGAGTTGATGGGGCGGAGCCCTGTGGGAACCGAGGTGGAGCCCGGGAGGGGCGGGACTCAGACGGGCAGAGGCGGGGTCAGGAGAGGACACCGGCGGGACCCAGAGGAAACCCCGGCAGAGCCCAGAACGGCAGAAGAGAGAGGGATGCAGCCCGGAGAAAATGAGAACGGGACTCAGAGGGGACAGTTTCGGGGCACCGAGCGAGAGAGGAAACCAAAGGGCGTAGGGGCGGGGCCTGAAGAAGATCTGGGTAGGATCCAGAGCGAAGGGATGTAACCCAGGCAGGACCGGGACGGGACAGGAAAGGGCGGAGGCGGGGCCGTAGGGACCAGGGCGCAGAATGAGAGGACGAGGCTGGGGGGGCTCACTCTTTTGGCAGGCGGGGGGCGCGGCGCTCCAGGACAGGTCCCACTGGCAGGTGAGAATGTCGGAGCCCAGCAGCTCGTAGCCAGGCTCGCACTGGTAAGTGAGCACCGTGCCCCGGATCAGGTCCCCGTGGGACGCCGTCCTCCAGCCCCATTCCGGAGGTGGCAGCTCGGGGCAGGTGTCGTTCCTCGGGACTTCTGCAGGGGAGGCAGAGTGAGTTTGGAGGCTGCCCTCTAACTCAGGGCGCCCTTCCAGTCTCGGGGGTTTCGCTCCGGTGCGGCCTCCCCTGCCCATCTCAGGACCCTATCCGTTGGTACCTTTGAAGTGCAATACGAAGCCCTGGCCCAGGCCTGGATTTGGGGGCCCGGGTGGCGCCTGGAACTGCAGCGTGAGGTCGGGCCCAGAGGAGAGGAGGCGGCGGCGCGGTTGAGGTCCCCGCAGCTGGGCCAGGACTCGGGCGCTGGGACCATCCCCATCAAACAGTGTCAGGGTGTCCCCTTCGCGCACATTCAAGCTGCAGGGAGTGGGACCAGATAATAGGGCGAGTCTACGACCGGCAACTCCCATCCGGTTCTGCCCAATCCCCAGCTCTGTTCATTAGCGACCCCGCCTATTCTCCAGCCCTGGCCGGCGTTCCGGGATCCCCAGGTCAGACGCCGCCTCCGTTTTGACCAATCGTGGGTTTCTCCTGTGCCAATCCCTCCATGTCCCACCCTCCCTATGGCTCCTCCCATCTCCTGCTTCCCAATCCCCAAACTTGCTCATTACTAACTCCGCCCACCCTCCAGTCCCTCGTCCATCACCGTGGATCCACGGCCCAGCCCAACTGCAGCTTTGACCAATCACCGACCATACTCAGGGCCACCCCGCACAACTCCGAGCCCCGCCTGAGTACCTGCCTTTAGACCACGCCCACCTCTGGTTCTTCTAGTCACATGACCACCTCAGCCCAAATCAGCTCCCCATACCCACACCCACCTTGGGTGCTGATGCACCAGTTTGGGCCTGGGTCCCTGGAAATGGCTCCAGGCGCAGCCTCAGAAACCTCCAAAGAGCCCATTGTTCACAATAGCCCTGAGGAAGGCTGCATTACCCCATTTACTTGTCCAAGGTCGCCTGGTTAATAAGTGATTTGAACCTAGGTTTCCCATCCCTGTCCTGAACTCTTAGACATCCCTTTCATCAGAGCATATATCCACCGAATTCTGTGACACAGAAGAGCCAGCCAGGCTCAGAATGCAGGCTAGTGCATTGTCGCATCACACTCCGCTGAACCCACACCCACTGCACCTGTGCAGGACCCAAACGTACATCTCAACTTGAAGCAAGATGCGCCTCTCTTCCTGGACGTGCAGGCCCCACACGCAGTCCTGGCCAGGGCTATAGCTCTGGGGCCAGTCCGGAGAGAGGACCACACCGGCTGGCTCTGACAGCTCCCCTCCACACATGGCTAAGGGAGAAGGGGTGTCAGGTTCAGGATCCAGGTGGGCATGCAGTCTCCATTTCACCGCAGCCCTCACCACTCCTGATGTTGCACCATAGCAACTCACACGTTTCCTATTATCTATGATCCTGTTTCTTGCCACATCTAGGTCCTGTTATACCCAATCCCCAGCCCTGCTCTTAATAATCCCCGCCCTCTCTCCAACCTACCCACCCAATCCCAACTCCAGTTCTGGGTCTTGAAGACATTGGGGTTTGTGACCCCTGAATTTGGTAACAAGCCCACTGATGATTCAACTAAGAAAACAGTCTCTGAAGGGACAGGGAGTCACCCAAGGCTCGGGTTTATTAGGTTTGGGTATGCATGTCTCCTTCCTGAATGGCCTTCCTAGGACCCCCAGTTCACGGGGTAGTCTGTAAATGGAAGGAATTCCCGGGATGTGGGGGGCTCACCCTTGCAGGCTGGCTCTGTGTCGTTCCAGTGGGGTTCTGTGGGATCCACACATTCAATGGCATTAGGGGGGCCAGGGGGCTCCAGGGCATATCCTGGGAGGCACGAGAAGGTGGCCAGTGCCCCTGGGCGGTACTCCGGGTCTGTGGTAGTGACATTGCCATGTGCCAGGAAGGGGGCAAAGCAGCGATCCTCTTCAAAGGCTAGGGAGAAGTCAGTCACAAAGTTAAGCACTAGGACAGACCTCAAGAAATTTTAAACCGAGGACTTAGGCTGAATTTAGCTATTGTTTGGCTATTCAGTGGGCTTCTTAAAACGGAATGCGTTGGGCTTAGCTTTCACTCTCTAGTTTGTCAAAAACCCTAACAGTCCTCATTCATACATTTACCTTACCTCCCCACCTCTAGAAGGAACCCTGTAGGCTAATCAAATCCCAGCCACCATTCTGCAGATGAGGAGGTCTACAGACAAAAAGCCACTTGCCCAAGGTCACCCAGAAGGCAATGGCAGAATAAAATCTCAAACCCACATGGCTTGTTTCCCAGCTACAGATACTTGGCTCTGGAAACTGCAAAGGAGGGCAGGTGAGGGGAGGGGTGCCTTTAGAAAACTGGCTTGTGTAGGTGTATTCTCTCCTCAAAAATAACAGTTGCATTCTCATCATCTGTGCTGTTGCTAGAATCCAAAATTGCAGCTAATGCAAAAGCTACTCAGATTTTACTTCAGACTAAGTCAGCAAAAATGAACATTTGTAGAGCATTTTAGTTTCTGCGCACATGATCACATCTCAGCTGCAAAACTACCTGTGAATTATGATTTAGGTGCTTATGATACAGATGAAGAATCTGAAGCTCACAGAGCAGCTGTGGCCACAAGCACGGAGGCCTCGAAAGTAGGAATCCTCACTAACAGGCCAGTGTTCTTTGCACTTTAACACTCTCAGAATCTAGCATGGAATTGAATTTTGCAGATCCACTGTTCTATTTCACTGTTACTTAACCTATAAGGTATCATATCCAAATCCTACCCATCCATCAGGGCCCAGTGCCAATTCCATTTCTCCCGTGATTCATACCAGAAACTAGCCCCTCCTGTCTCTGAACATTTCATTTTCTTTGTCTCTCTCTTGCTGCTGTTTATACAAATCCTCTGCTCTAGCCACACTCAGATTCTGTTTTCCAAACATACCAGGCATTTCTCTACCTCCTCACTTTTGCTCACATTGTTCCTTTCACCTGAGATGCTCTTTCTCAATCTTCCTCTTTTGAAATACCCTCTATCCTTTAAGGCAGAAGTCCCCAACCTTTTTGGCACCAGGGACTGGATGATTTCATGGAAGACAATTTTTTCCACGGACGGGGGCTGGGGGTGGGTGGGGGACAGGGAGGGATGGGAGACGGAGCTCAGGTGGTGATTCATGGGGAGCCGCTATAAATACAGATGAAGCTTCGCTGGCTTGCCCAATGTGCTCACCTCCTGCTGTGTGGCCCCCCTCCCGACCCCTCCCCCATTCCTAAGTTTCATGAGAGAATGGAAAACATGGACAGGGAAAGGCAGGATAGTGGCGGGGTGGTGCAGAGCTCTGTGGCCCGGTCACTAACAGGCCGTGCCCTGGGGGGTTGGGGACTGCAGCTTTAAGGCCAAACTCAAATGCCTCTTCTCCTGTGATCACTGACCTTGTTTCTACCTGTCCAGCATTCATTTCCCCTTCTTCTGGTAGCAGCACCCCTACTGTTATTTTGGGAAATGTGTCTTTCCTACTCCCAGTCCATGAGTTTCAGCTGGGGCCAACTAGGGATGGTCACATGATGCAGATCTGCCAATCATAACACCACTGGGCCCCCAATTACAGCAATTGGCTCAGGCAAAGGCACAGGACCTCAGCCAGGTCAATGACAGCCTTTCCTGGCATTTTTGCTGAAGCTCTCAGGAAAAATACGAGTGTTCACTCTCTCTGATGGAGTTACTGAGTTGGTGGTCTGTAAGTCTGCAGCTAGGCCCATCGCACAGGGAAAGCCTGCCTGAGAATGAAGCCGACACAGAGGAAAGAAGTGAGAGATGGAGGGAACTGGTCTCTTGGCTGTGTGCTTGCATCCAGCCAAACATGAAGCTTGAACAGAAAAGGCGACCTCGGGGAATGAGAAGGGATCCATATGAAGGATACTTCTAGTTTTGTGGCAGGGAGGAAAATCAGGTCTCAGAGATCCAAACGTGGAGAGGAACTGGCCTGGAGCATGTGTCATGACTGTGTCTGGTGTCAGGAAGAGGGGAAGGGGCAGGGGTGGGGGCCTGGTGAGGGAACAGGGAAGTTACCTTCAAATCGGAGGCTCAACAGCAAGGGATTGGCAGGTGTCTCTGAGAGCAGCTCCACGTAGAGGGACTGGGCGTCACTGATGAGACCCCGCTCTGGGACATCATCCATGTCTGAGTCGTAGATCACGGGGGATAGGGGACTGCCCCCGGAGCGCACCATCAGCCTGGGATAGACAGAAGGTGGCCAGGAGCTCGATTTTCCCTTCAAAGCTGCCTGACCCCTTGCCTGCTCTCCTAACTCTTTTTGTTTTTTTTATACAGAGTCTCGCTCTGTTGCCCTAGGTAGAGTGCAGTGGTGTCATCATAGCTCACTGAAGCCTCAAACCCCTGGGCTCAAGTGATCCTCCTGCTTTGGCCTTCCAGGGTGCTAGGAGTACAGGCGTGAGCCACTGCGCCTGGCCCTAACTTATTTATAGCTGTTATTATTAAGCATTAACTACATGCCACGCATTCTTCCCAGCCCTTACACATTTTATCTCATTTAATTTTCACAAGAACTCTTGAGTCAAATACTATTACTATTCCCTCATTTTATGGATGAGTATATTGGGGCACAGAAAGATTAAGTAGCCTGCCCAAGATCACAGAGCAAGCAGGGGCAGAGCTGGGATGCCACGTTGTTAGATAAAGAATGATAATGACATTGAAGATGGCAGCCACTATTGGCTTAGGCACTAATCTAAGTACTTTACATAACTTAGTGAATTTATCCTCACAGAAATCTTAAGAGGGAGGTACTATTATCTTCATTTCACAGATGAGAAAACTGAGGCACAGAGAGGTTAAATGATTTGTGTAAGGTTGCACAGCTATACTCCCTAAGAAAGGTCAGGACTAGACTGTTTGGCACATATCCCAACCAGGATCCACCCTGGATCTGTCTGACTCCCCGCTGCGGCCTCCCTAGTTCCCCAACGGGAAGGTGGGAACCTCTGACCCAAGGCCCAGACCCTCACCGGTCATTGTCTTCATCCAGTGAGACCCTCTCAAAGTGCAGGTGCAGCCGGCGTCCCTCAGCTGCTTCAATGACCCAGCGGCAGGTGAGGTTGGGCCCTGCAGCTCCCCCAGGCTCAGGGGACACGATGCGACCCAGCGTGGCATTGTGGATGGTGCCACCACAGGATGCTGTGGGCAGAGAAGGGACAAGTTGAGGCCAGCCTGAGATGACTTGTCCTTCTCCTTGGGGCCTCAGCCCTTCTCAGGCCCATCTTCAGAGCTGTCGCATCCTCACCTTTGGCTTGGACCTGGCCCAGGGATGGCCTCTGCCCCGTGGGCTCACCCCAGAGGACAGGACCTCCTCAGGGCACCACCTAGGAGGGGAACCAGCCTTGGAACAGAAAAATCACAAGATGGACACCCCCCCCCAGCATGGAGATTCTGCTAAAATGAAGACCCCCCCAGATGTGCATACCCTGGGATGGGGGAGTTACAAGGATCCCCAAAATTAAAACCTTCAGATGGAAAATCTTCAAGATGGAAATTTCCAGAATGAAGACTCCACGGGCTAGGGGAGCCACCAGAGGAAGATGCTGCAGGATAGAGACCCTCTAGATATGGACCCTAAGAATAGTTTCCTTCTCCAAAAGAAGGGATGTCCGAAAGGGTGACTCCCCAAATGGAAACCTCCAGTGGGATATCCCAAGATGGAGACCACCCAAGGATGGAGGCTCGCCAGGGATAGAGACCCTCAGTGTAAGGAGCTCCAGATGGAGAGCCCAGGATAGGGCCCTCCCAGTGGGGTGCCCAAGACAGAAGCCCCCACCCATCGTGGCAGGAGACTCACCCAGGCAGCTGGGGGTTTCACCGTTCCAGGCTGGCCGGGTACCATTGAGACAGATGAGGGTCTCCTCGCCCTGAAGCTGGTAGCCTGAATCACAGTGGAAGGTGGCAGTGCCGCCAGGGTGCAGGTCTGTCACACTCACATCCCCATGGGCCGGCCGGGCAGGGAAGCCACAGCTCAGGAGGTAAGCTGGACCAGGCAGAGGTGGGAGAATGAGGACCCATTACCCCATGCCACCTTCTTATACCATCCTCCAGCGCTTCCTCCCACCTCGGGGGCACAGACTGGCTCTGCACCGGAGCACACACTGAAGAATAAGAGCCCCTCGCACAGGTGCACGGGCTCGTGAAGAGGTCATTTCGGTATCCCCAGTCTTCCTTAATCTTTGTAATTTACCCACTTTGGCCCCCATTTTATAGACGAGGTACCTGAGGCTCAGAGAAGTCATTCTGGACCCCGGTACTCATTTGCTGTGTGACCTCAGGCAAATCAATTAACTACCCTGAACTCTGTCCAGCTCTAATAATAACGAATAGTATTTGCAGAGTTTGTTCAACTTCCAAAGTGAGTTCACACAGTGCTTTTGAGGTGGGCAGAGAAAGACCATGTGGCCCATTTTCCACATGTAGAAATTGAGGCTTCATGTTATCGAGTGCCTCAGAGCACTTTCTCCTCTACACACACACACACACACACACACGCACACACACACACACACACACACACACACACACACTTCCTTCCACAGAGGCACACTGTGGTATTATACCCTCAGCTTTCATCCAGATGAATCACATGAAACTTCTCAAGGAACTTTGACTATTTTGTCATTAAAGATCTTAATATTCAAATATTCTAAACAAATCCCCCAGTGACAGTGAAGTGCTAGGGAAAGCTTTGCTCTTCTTGAAGAACTGGTTTATCTTCTTTCTTGCAGTGAGAACTGTGTAATCTCCCTTTTTGCACTGGCTGCTAGGAAGCTTGGAACCAGATTAAAGATTGTCCCTAGTGACAATGGCCTGCCTATCTACATTCTATTTTTTCAACTCTGATGAGCTATACCTGTTGCCTTTTTTTTTTTTTTTTAAGAGACAGGGTCTTTGTCACCCAGGCTGGAGTGCAGTGGTAGGATCACAGCTCACCATAGCTTCAAATTCCTGCACTCCAGAGATCCTCCCATCTCAGCCACTGGAGTAGCTAGGACTACAGGCATGTGCCACTAAGCCTGGCTAATTGTTTTATTTTTTGTAGAGATGGCATCTCACCATGTTGCCCAGGCTAGTCTCAAACTCCTGGCCTCAAATGATTCTCCCACCTCAGCCTCCCAAAGTGCTGGGATTACAGGTGTGAGCCACCAGGCCCAGCCATTTTGCTTACTTATTCTATATAATAGTATTGCTTGCATTCTTTTTGAAACCTCCTGAAATTCTTACAGAAGCAGATGGGATAAAACAAATAAATAGAAATTCCCTTATTAGTAAATGATGGGTTCCAAACTTGATCCTGACAGAACTCCATGGGTCTATGTTTCAGAACTGGGCAGAACTCGTTTAGAAAGGCCTCTGGAGGAAGTAGCCAAAGCTGTCTTGTAGGAGAGGCAGGCTCTGGTTGGCAGAGGGCTTCCGAGATACTAGCTTGCCTGGGCCTTTGCTTTGCCTGATTCTCCAGCCCTCAGTCATTCTGTAAGAGACCTGATCCCTCCCTATTTCAAAATCCAACAAGCGTTTCCTTGGCTGGGCCCTGGGGACAGAGAGATGAAAAAGACCCAGGCCTTGCCCTTCAGAAATCCATAGTCTCCTGAGACAGACAGACACAAAAACAACCTTCTAGAACACAGTGGTTTCAATAAATGTTACCCTCTGTAATGGCTCTCCATGGCCAACAGAATCAAGTCTGAATGCTTTAGATTGTCATTCAAGCCCTTGCACAGTTGGGTCCAGCCCAGCACTTCCAGCTTCAGTGTTCAGCACCTGAAACCCAGATATCCTACACAACACACTTTTGTGGTTTTTGTGACTTTCGTGAGGTCCAGCCTCCATGTTTTTGCTCATGCCCTTGCCCCTATCTAGAAGGTCCTCTTAGTACTTTCTCATCTTCAGAGGAGTAACTAAAGCGCTGCCTCTTCTAGGAAGCCTCCCTGACTGCCCCCTGTCCAACAGAGTTAGTTGCTCTCTTACCTATACACAATCCCGCATGCATAACTTTGTCATCATGCTAACCACTGTCTTTTGCCACTATGAGACTGGACCATGCCTTATTTATTTTGTCCCCTAAAAGCCTAGCCTAGAGGCAAGGTGGAATAGTGCAAAGAGCACTGGATTTGGAGACAGGCAGCCATGAGTTCCAGTTCTAGCTCCACAACTTATTAGCTACATGACTTTGACCAGGTGACTTCATGTCTAGGAGCCTCTCACCTATTAATGGCAATAATGTTTCCTATCAGTGAGGATTGGCCTGAAAGTTAAATAAAAGAAACACACAAAACACCTGGCACATAGAAGTGCTTAGAAAATGTTAATCGCCCACCCCTCGGCCTAAATTAATGAATAACTGGGAATCAGGGACTCAGGAATCCGGTTTCTGATTCTGCAATAAATCTGCAGGTGGCTGAGCAATTCACATAACCTTTGAGTCTTTTTCTTCCTCTGAGATGGAACTGACAATGGCCACTCCCAAGGCTGCTGTGAGAAACAACTGAGACAGTGGCTGGTGAAAGGGCTTTCTAAGTGGGAAAGCTTGCTGTATTTGGGGTGAGGGGTGATGGCACCCTTGGCCTTTCAGAGAAATTAATGAGGCCACTGTGGACCAGAGGCCCCTGCTGGTGCAGGCTGGGAAGGGCTTAAACAAAGCCTCTGTCCCAAAGGTGCCTGCAGCAGCAGCAAAGCAGGGAAGACGGAGGCAAGTAAAGAAGGCCAATTTATGCAATAGCCCTGCTTCCCCAAACGTTCCACTTAGACTAAAGAGTCCTATTTTCGATGCCCTGGGGAAGTGACTGCTTAAGGAACCAGTGGGGAGCCATTTTGTAATATCCGAAGCTATTTTGTAATATCCTCATGACATGTTCTCCCTCCCCAGCAAGCAGGCCCCTAACACCAAGCACATGGCCCCCAGCTCACTGGTCCCTCCACGAGTAGGTGCCTCTACTGTGCACACATGAGCCCTTGGAGCAGGTCCTCAGCAGAGACCTTGGGAGAGGCTGGAGAGGATATGGGTTGCGTCCTGGATGGGCTGCACAAGGTATCTGGCATCAGCAGATCTCACAAGGAGGGCAGGGTACCTGAAGCCAGGCCCTGAGGTGATGTGAAGGGGGGCATTGGCCCACACAGTTCCTTCTCTGTTTCTGAGGAGCACGGGAAGGGCCTTGGAAAAGACAGCAGTGTCTGGCGCAGAGACTTTAGCTGGGCCCCTTGCCTAGCGTACACATACATGCTAGAACATACGCTTGCACTGTGCACGTGCATAGGTCGTGTGGGTGGGTGCTCACAAGTGCAGTCATGCACCGATACATCCCCCCTTCCCTGCCCCCAGAAGTCAGAAAGATCTTTCTAAGTTGCAAATCTGAGGCTGTCACTTTTCTGCTTAAAACATTTCGAATGTCTCCCTGTCACCTGCAGGTTAAAGTAGTCTGAACTCTTTAGTGAAGCTGATAAGGCCTTTTATGCTCTGAATCCAACCTGCCTCCCAGCCTGGTCCTTCAGCCCATTTCTCCCCCACCACTGTCTGTGCTTTGACTGTAACAGCAATGGCTGCCAGTTTTGAGCTCTCACTGTGTACCAGACACTGTTTTAAGTCTTGACATGTATTATCTCATTTGATCCTTCTAATAATACCATGAGGTAAGTATTATGATTTCTATTTTTCAGATAAGACCATGAGGCCCAGAAAGGTTAAGTAACCTCTCCCGGGTCACACAGCTAAGCCAATTTTATCTTCCATGCTGAATTACTTCTCCTCTGGGGGTCACGCTTTCTCTCCGGGTCTTGGAGTGTGCTTTCCCATCCATCTAGACATCTGCCTCTCTCCTCCTCTCCCTTCCCCTCCCACCAACTGTTGTCAGTTGTCATGGTGATGATGGTGGTCATGGTCTCCTCCTCTCCTCCCTCAGGTCTGAGGGGCGGGCCTGGCTAACTCATCTTTTAGGTCTCGGCTTAGTCATTACCTTCTTCAAGAAGGTGTCCCCATATTCCTTGGAAGAATTTGAGTCCCCTTGATATTTGCTCCCTCCGCCTGTGTTTCCTCCATCATAACACTTATCTCATTGAATTGTAACCATCCTGATTATTTGTCTGTTTCCCTACCTAGAGTCTGAGTTCTTTGAAGTCAGATTTACACCAGGCTTGTTCATTCCTCTCCCCAAAGCTAACACAGGCCCTCGTATGAAGTAGGCACTCGATAAACATTTGTTGAGTTGAATGTTTGAATTGCCACTTGGACATGTGCACACCAAGACACAGATCTGTGAGCTAAGGGTGCATGAGTTTCCTCTGAGGGTCCTGCCCCTCAGGGCCCCAGTCAGGAGGAAAAGCTCTCTTCAGCACCCTGTGCATAGAAGGCTCCTGGAGACATTCCCTGTGACCAGTGCGGCCCCTCCCCTTCCACCAGTGCCCTTAGACTCCTCACCCTGATAGTGGATCCTGAAGCCACTGCCCCTTGGGACCCGGGGACTCTGGAAGTGTAGAAGCAGCCGGTTGGTTGGGCTTCGAAGGACCTGTCCTTCTCCCAGCATAGAGGAGTTGGCTAGGAGCCGGGGGGCCAGGCCTGGGGACCCCCCACCAGCCAGCACCAGGAGCTCCTCCTCCTGGGACAGGTTCAGAGTCTGCACCTAGAGAAGCCAGACACAGACCCGCCAGAGCAAGTCAGCCAGGGGGGTTAACTTCGTAAGTCCCCCCGCCTCCTGCCTTTCCCCTGTGTGTGGCAGCCCAAACGCCACAGTGACGTTGCCCAAGCTGTAGAACTCTGGAAGAGTTTTTGAGATCATCTGAGTCACAACACAGGTTATCTGGCTCCCAGGCCAAACCTGCGCACACCCCGCAAGCCCAGAGGAAAAGGCTTGGAAGTTTCACGGTCACGTGCGTAGGTCCGGTTACCTGGATCTCGATGCCATAGCCAGGGTAGACGTGGATGCTGTAAGTGCAGTCCAGGAGCCCCAAGGTGCGGCTGGCGGTGCTCCCCAAATCTGGAGACTCCACATACCCTTCGCCCTCGGAGATGTTGTTATTACACAGAACTAAAGAGATATAAGTGGCTGGGATTGAGAGAACCCCTGTGCTCCTGGCTTCCCGGCCAAGTGACTCTGGAGGCCCTCATCTGCCTTCTCTTGAGCACCTCTCACCATCCTTATCCAGTGCTCCCTCTTCCACCTGTACCCAGAACTGCCTTCCCCAACCATAATGTCGCTGCAACACACGGACGGTGCCTGGTACACAGTGAGGCTGTGTAAACGCTCGCCTTTGTTACTATCAAGCAGAAACCCCTCCCCTCTGTACCTAGGACTCAGTCTTCCACAGTTCCCAGCAGCCTCTCTCCCGCCCACCCCCAGCGTCCTCCTCTTCCACAACCCCCATCCCCTTGCCATTGCCTCACCTGGGCTGGTCACCGTAGTGGTGACAGTTGTCGTGGTGATGATGGTGGTCGTGGTCTCCTCCTCTCCTCCCTCAGGCCCGAGGGGCGGGCCCGGGGAGGCGGGGCCAGACGGGGGCGGGGCCGTGGTTCCTGGGGGCGGAGTCAGCAGCTCTGGCGCGGTGGGGCCTGCCCCCCTGACCTCCTTAGGGGTTACGGCTGTAGTCAGCGGCCCTGTCCCTGGTTCAGTGGCCCGTGGCAGGGAGGGCGCTGCGAGAGTCTGGCCCGCTGGAGGGGTGGCTAGCGTGGGGTCTGGATCGGGTCCTGGGACAGTGCAAGGGAAGTCAGGGCACAGGAGGAGCACATGGTGGCCGTGGGTGGGGAGCAGGGTTGAGGGACACTGGGGGTTCTCCTACTGAACCCCAAAGGACTCCCCCACAAGATACAGGTTCCCCAGCTTTCCCTATCCCACCCAAACTCCCTGCCTCCTCCCAAGGCTTCGACGCCTGACCCCCGTGTCTTTCCGCCACCCCCCACCCAGGCCCTGCCACCCCGATGCTCTCCTGGAGCCCTTCTCTCTGCCTCCCCGTTCAGACCTCTCCCGGTTACCTTTCTCTCTCCTCTGTCTCGCTCTCTCTAGAACTCTTCATTTCACCAGTCGTGTTCTCATTGCTCTCTGATTTTATGATTCTGGATTGACTAATTTTTGTATTTCATTCTCTCTCCTTCTTTCTCCCACCATTTCTCTGACTCTGATTCTCTCAGTCTCTATCTTGCTCTCTGCGTGTCTGTTTTTCTGTCTGACTGTCTCTTAATCATTCCGTCTCTATGTCTCTGGTTCCCACTGTGCCCGGGTTTCACTCCTGCAACTGCCTCATTCTGTCTCCCTCCGACTCTCGCTGGCCTGCTGGGGAGTGCTTGCCCCTCTGCAGCCTTCCTCTGCTTGCTTCTCTCGCTCCCTAGCCTGGCCCTCCATCTCCCTCAGCCATGTCCCTCCCTCCGCCTCGAGGCCACTGCTGCCACTCCAGGAGCCTCACCCGGCAGATAGCCCATCTCCGGACCCCTCCTCAGCAGGGCCCCATGGAGCAGTTCAGCCAGGGCCTCGGAGGCTACGGTGGGGGTCTCACTTCCAGGCTCTGGCAGTGTCTCCTCCTCCTTCAGGGGCAGACCTAGGAGGTGAAGTTGTGTGAGCCTCTCCACTCCCCCACGGCCCTTTCTTCTCCAGGGAGTTCTTTCCCAGAGCTCTTCCTCCCCCCCTCATCAGCTGGGCCTGCAAGGCTCAGAGGGTCCCAGGCTGGGCTGACAGCCAAGATCAGGGGAGGGGCTCCCAGCTGCCCCTCACACTCCTACTCCTCTTCCCACCCCCTTACCTCCCACCCCCGGTTGTGTGGGCCTTCAGTGAGCATCTTAGCTGTTGTAAACCCTGGACAGTGCCAGCGGAGCAGAGGGAGGCATCCGTGCTGCTGTCCTTTTCCCCTCAGTGGTGACCTCCCCCCAACCCCGGGGCTCTGCAGAGGGTCTGGCAGCACCTCCCAGCCCTTGCTTCTGCAGTGCCCAGCTTTCTCCCTGGGTTTGTCTCTGCAGTGTGGCTGTCTTTCTCCCTTTCTTTCTCTTTCTCTCTCTCTGTCTCTCTCTCTCTCTCTCATTCTCTGCAGACTCTGCCTCCTTTCCCGGAGTCTGCCTGGGGGTCAGAGTGGGGGACTGAATATCTGGCCTCTGAGCCCTGCCCTCTATTCATCTGTCTTTGTCCATATGTCCAAGAACATTTGTGTGTGCGGTGCCTGGCATCTCTCCCAGTACCTCCTTCTCCCACCCAGGTACCTTGCATGCTTCTGCCACCTCCGCAGACATCCCCCCAACTTTCCTATCCCTCCTATCTGGATTTAACCCCTGAGATACTGCTAGAAGCTCCCTTCATTCATTTCCCCACCTCCTCAATATTGGAGGTTAAGAGGCTTCAGATTCAAGCCGGAAAGCCCTGGCTTGCCCCTTCCCCATCAGCTGTGCTCCTCCCCTCCTCCACAAGCTTGGAAGACCCAGGATGTTAGGAGAAAGAAGGGTGGAGGACCCCGCTGTGGGCCTTCTCAGGGCCCACCCCCACACCCTCATGTCCTTACCCTGGATCCAGGGACAGCTCAGCAGAATTAGGAACAGCAGCTGGGGAGGCGGCCGGTGCTGGGCCCTGGGAGTCCCCATGGCGACTCACACCGATTTCTTTCCTCTGTGCCTGTCCTAAATAATCTAGTGGCCACCTTTCCTCTGTCTTTTATCTTTCTTTTCTTTCTTTTTTTTCCTGCTAAGGGTCAGCAAAGGAAGACAATTTCTCTGCCCCTCGGGAAGGAGGGGCAGAATCGGACTACGGGTCGCCTGGAGCCCACCCCGCTTTGCTCAGTCTCCTCTGTCCTCTACTCCTGAATCTGTGGTAGAGGGGGCGCGGCTCCGGCTGCAGGGGGTGGGGCCCAGAGGGCCGAAGGGGCTGGGTGGCCTGGGTTATCCTCTTGCTCAGGGGCCTGGGTCCACTGGGCTGGCTGGATCCCAAGCTAGGGGACTGGGGAGGGGGAAGGCAGCTTCCGGGGGCCTAGGGCGGGGTCGAGGATCGGGAGGGTCCCTGTTGGGCTCTAGCGGGGCTTGTCGAGGAGGGGAAGGGGTTGGGGAACCGGGAGAGCGAAGCTCGGGCACTGGAGCTGCGGGAGGGAGAAGCTGAGAAAGGTGTCTAGCCCACGTCAGATCCTGGGGACGGGCGAAAGGAGGGGCCTGGGATTTATTTGAGTGGGAGGGAGGAGGAGGAAGTGCAGATGGAGGAAGGAGGGATCATATGAGCCAGGACCGTAATCCTCACTCCGCTGCCCCTAGGGGAGGCAAAGGAAACTCTCTGGTCCCAGCAGTAATTAGCCCTCCCCATTTCCCCCACCATTCCAGCACATCTGGAATCTGAATCTCCTCTTGCCAGGGCGCCGAGGGGAGGCACAGATTGGTTCGCGCCTGCTAGGCCCCCCAATATGCCCCCTGTCCACATCCAGACACCCTGTGGGGCTTCCCTCTTTGCCTTTTACAGAAGCTCAGGTAGAGGGCTTTCCCCTGTCCCAGGAGAATGGCGAGTGTCCACGTTTGTGAGGAGTCTAAGGGGTGACGGGCTGGGCTCTGGCGGGGAGACCCCTTCCTCGTACATATAATGTGACCTTGGCCAGTTAGTTGGCGGCCTCGGCTCTGATTTTCTCTCCCGGTCTCGCTCACAACGCCCCGGAGCGCCCTTTTCAGCACCACGAGCGCGCGGACAGCTCTCCTCGGCCCGCCGGAGCCGGCCCGGCCCCGCGCCGCAGGCGATTGGCCGAAGCCGCTGTCACTATCCGTCGGCCTCCTGCCAGGGGCTGGCTCTTGTGAAGGCCAAGGGGGAGCGAGAGTCACACAGGTCAACTGATCGAGGGACTCGCAGACCCGCCAGCAGGCCCTGGAGTCCCTGCCCGCAGTCCCCGAGCGCCGGCCCTGACAGTCAGTCCGCGCGCTCGCCCCGCCCCTTTCTTGGTTCCGCCCCGCCCCGCCCCTTCTTTTCGCATTGCGGGGCGGCTGGAGGTTGGCACGGTGCCCCTGCGCCCCACGTGGCGCCCTTTCCGGGCTGGGGGGGGGGCGGGGAGGCAAATCCAGAGACGACTCCCCCCCGCCCCCTGGGTGAGTTGCGGCTGCCACTGGGAGGGGTCGGGGGTAGCTAAACTGAGAGGGCTCCGGGAAGGAGTGACGTCAGGGTGAGTGGGAGCCACGGAAGGAGCGAGTAGGAGAGAGGGAACGGGAGAGAGGCAGGAGCGGCAGGTCGGGTCGAGTGAGAAGTGAGGGCAAGAAGGAGACAGGAGGGAGGAAGGCGAGAGAGAAACCGCCACAGAGGAAGACAGGCTGCGGTTCCCGGGGCTGCGGGTCCAGGTGGGGTAGGAACTGCTGTCCAGGGAGGCTGGGAGAAAGCGGGGAGGGCAAGGAGAGAGCGAAAAGGAGGGGGGAGGAGGGAGGAGAAAAGCGAGCAGAGGGGGAGACTGAGGGTGGAGAGAGGAAGGCAGAGGGAGACTGCAGGAAGGAGAAAGAAGAGAGGGAGAGGGCGAGGGAAGGAGAGGGAGAGGAGAAAGGGCACAGAGAAAGGAGAGGGAGGACAGCGGAGGGACAGAAGGGAAGAAAGGGATAGGAGGGCCAGAGGTACATGAAGGAGGGAAAAGGGAGACACAAAGTGAAGCGGAGACCTCAGAAGGAGACAGAGGACCGAGAGTGGGGATGTGGAAGGGAAACAGCCCAGGGGGGACCCAAGGAGCAGTTATGGAAGGACCTGGTGGAGAGCTGGGGGGACAGGGGAACTGGGGTCTGGAAGATGCCCCAGGCCTCTTGGCTAGGGCCTCGCTGCCTATCATGCTCCCATGGCCACTGCCTCTGGCGTCCTCGGCCCTTACCTTGCTCCTTGGAGCCCTCACCTCCCTTTTCCTCTGGTACTGTTACCGTCTGGGCTCCCAAGACATGCAGGCCCTGGGGGCTGGGAGCCAGGCTGGAGGTGGGCCTGGGGGATGCTCTGAGGCTGGCAGGCCAAGTCTAAGGAGCTCTGGAGAACCTGGGGAGGGATCCAGGACAGAAGGCCTAGTGAGCCGTCGGCTTCGGGCCTATGCCAGGCGCTACTCCTGGGCTGGGATGGGCAGGGTGAGGCGGGCAGCGCAGGGCGGTCCAGGCCCCAGGGGAGGGCCAGGGGTCCTGGGCATTCAGCGCCCAGGCCTGCTTTTCCTACCAGACCTGCCTTCCTCTCCCTTTGTGCCACGGGATGCCCAGCGGCATGATGTGGAGCTCCTGGAGAGCAGCTTCCCTGCCATTTTGCGGGACTTTAGGGCTGTGAGCTGGGACTTCTCAGGGACTACCCCTCTGCCTCGGGGCTGGTCCCCGCCCCTGGCACCTGGGTGCTACCAGCTCCTGCTGTACCAAGCAGGCCGGTGCCAACCCACCAACTGCCGCCAGTGCCCAGGGGCCTATCGGGTACTGAGGGGGCTGCGGAGCTTTATGAGCGCCAACACCTTCGGCAATGCTGGCTTTTCTGTCCTCCTGCCTGGGGCCCGGCTTGAGAGCCGCTGTGGGCCCACCAATGCCCGGGTCAGATGCCATCTTGGTAAGTAGATGCTGCCTACAGACAACCTCCTTGCCTCCACGATCCCCCTTCCAGGCCCTTTTCTTTGCCGCCAGAGCTGTCTGTGTTCTCTTCATGCCTTCTCTTCTCTGAAATCTTCCATGGCTCCCTGTTGCCCAGAGCAGCATTTCCTGAGCTTCAGTTATCTGCAGATCATCTTCATTAGCTTTGCCATAGTCATTTACCACCTGTACCATTCTTCTTCACATTGACTTTCCCCACACCTTTTGTTTTACTTATTTAAGAGCAATCTTTATAGAACTGTAAGTCATCACAGTATTACTTGCCCTAAATAGAAAGTACTCATCGAAAACAAGTTTAAACTTAAAAAAAGCAAGCTTTAACCATTTTAGTTAAATACTTTAGTTTTCCAAGCCTGAAGCCTACACTTTCTTCATTTAAAAGGGAACGAGTGGAGTGTCAAAGTTATAGTAGCACCAAACTAAGATTTTCTTTTTGATGTTTTAAAGATTGAAAAGAAAATGGAAAATAGAAACAATTTTCCATGAACCTGTTTCACCCCAAATCATCTCCTATGCTGCCAGTCGGATGTGTCCTTCACTTTGGGGCACACTGGCCTCAGGATCAAGTCCAGATCCTTCTTCCCCGCCCCTCCCACCACGCTCTAAATCGTGAAGGCCTGGCTGATCCTGGTGGATGCCCCACACACGCCATGCTTTCATCCTAGCATGACTTTCCCCTCATCACCTCCTGGAAACCTCCTCTTGGCCCAGGACTCACGCTCCCCTCCCGGCCGCTTTCCTATTCCCCATGATTTGAGTTGGCTGCTCAGTTGGGCCAGGAAGGAGTCTTTAGTCTCACACCTCGTGGGGAGACCGTGCCTAGGACAGAGTAGGTTCTTGAATTGAATTGTCAGGAGGCCTAGGAGATGCCATTCCCTCCAAGATGCCTTCTCTTTTTGCTAAAACAATGGATTGCACTTCCCACAGCAGCATTTCCCCAGTCTCCTAGCACTTCCCCCATCCAGTACAGTATTGTAATTATACATGGTCAGCTTCCAGAAAGAAAGGACGGACCACCACAAAACCTGACCTTTAAGGTCCTTTGAACTGCCAATCGACTGAACAGGGCCCCTTGGATGGAGAGAGGAGTGTTGGACACCTTGGTTTCTTCCCACAGGCCTGAGGATCCCCCCTGGCTGTGAGCTGGTGGTCGGTGGCGAGCCCCAGTGCTGGGCTGAGGGGCACTGTCTGCTGGTGGATGACTCCTTTCTGCACACAGTGGCTCATAATGGTAACGGGCACCCATTCTTCCAGGGAGGATGAGGGACTAATGGGAGAAGGGATAGACTAGTGGGCTTCAGAATCCGGCCCCACTGACTTCCTGTCCTAGCACCATTTTCCAGCTGCATGTCCTAGAAACAAGTCACATAACTTCTCCAATGCTCTGTGGGGCAACCACCTTCTTTAACAAGTGGCTGCAAGGATTAAGTAAGATAATGTAGGTGCACAGTAAAGTGGTTAATAGCAAAGGACTCTGGGCCTGCATCACCACTTGGGTTCCTGTCCTACCTCTTGCACCTGGGCAAGTTACTTAACCTTGCTTACTTTGCATAAAATGGGAATAATCATGGTAATAGCTCAGTTTGTTTCGATGATTTAAGAGTTAATACATATAAAGGGTTAGAACAGGGCCTGGCACTTACTTGATGAGTGCTCTTGCACAGAAGTACTTCATGTCAGCCCCTCTGCTGTTTCCATCCCCATGTGCCCTAGGTTCCCCTGAAGATGGGCCTCGAGTGGTCTTCATCGTGGACCTCTGGCACCCCAACGTGGCTGGGGCAGAGCGCCAGGCCCTCGACTTTGTCTTCGCACCAGACCCTTGATGTTAGGTGCTCCCTCAGACACCTGGGCTGGAGAGATGCTGCACTCAGGGACGGCTTGAGCAGCAGCCAGGACCTCCTCTCCACTGCAGCGAGTGGGCAGGGGCTGCGGGTGGCAACTGGACAATGAGCACTGAAATATAAATTTGGAATCCTCTCCTAACTCCTGACTACTTCCTTCCCAGCTACCGGCCCCAGGGAAAGGCTTGGGGCAGGGGCGGGTGTCTTCTCCCATACAACCAGCCAGGTACCTCCCTAACACAGGCCAACTCCCTGTCCCTCCCCCCAGGAGCCAGCACCAGACCCTCAATTCAACTTTATTCCAATAATTTAATAGAAAATTAAAATAATAAATAATATGAAACAGACTGAGAAGACAGCTGAGCTGGTGCAGGCCCAGACCAGCCTAGTACAAAGTTAAGGAGGTAGGGACAGTGCGGGGAGAAGGAGGGTGTGGTGGATGGTATTAAGGGCGGGCTTGACACTTTGGCACATACCATGTACTAAGAAAGGAGAAAGCGACTTCTGAATCATTCTAAACCAGGTGGTGAGGGAGGGCAGGACAAGAATGGGGATGAGGGGATGAATGTTTGCCTTCTGAAGGGCCATGACTAAGCAAGGGGCTGGAATGTACCGTGTTGTTAGCAAGAGGTGGGAATGAATGGAAAAGGGCCAAAGTGAACTGCACCATGCAACGAAGGGACGGAGGGAAGACCCACGACTTGGCCAGCAGAGCCGGGGCAAAGGTCTGGGAAGGGGAGGAAAAGCCAGATAGGCACTGGGTCCCAGGGCAGGAGGAAGGCAGGGGAAGAGTCAAAGGTCAGTCCTTGAAGACAATCTGTTGGCCATGAGGACGCTCGTCGTGGGTGATGTGGCGCCGGACGTGGATCCTGCGGACACGGTGCTCTCGGTTCTCTTCATCCTCCCCTCGGCCCACCCCGCCACCTCCGGCTGCACCCCCTGTGGCCTCCAGGAGGGCTGGGTCTGGACCCCGAGGAGTCTCATAGATCAGGATGTTCAGGGTCTCCTCAAAGATCCGGGCCTCTGGGAATTCCACCTGCAAAAGGCCAGCAACTCCCAGCTCCTGTCCTCTGGTTCAGTCGCACAGGGCCATTCCCCATCCCCAGCAGGCCCTGTACTGACACACCTCCTAGCCTGGGCAATCAGGTTCTTTGGCCTGGACTATCTTCTCTGCCACTTCTTAGCAAAGTCACACTTCAAGGCCCAGCTAAGAAGTCAGACAGGCAGAATTATTTGTTTTCTTTCCTTCCCTGCCCAGTCTCTTGGTATACTTTTTCATCTGACAAATACTTACTGAGTGACTGTACTGTACCAGGTGTTGTTCTAGGCATTGGGAAAATAGCAGTGAACAAAAATTCCAGGGAGGAATTTTTAATTCAGGAAGTTTAAATTCCAGGGAGAAGACTCAGACATACACTTATATAAACTAAGTCAGATGATGATGTTATGGGAAAAGATATGCAGGAAAAGGGGACAAGATGGCCAGAGCCAGGAGTGTCACAACTTTAAAGACGGAGTTCATGGAAGGCCTCACTGAGATGACATTTAACCAAAGGAGGGCAGGGAGGAAACCAGCTAGAGATAGCAACCTGGGAAAAAGCAACAGCAAGTGTAAGAACCCTGGGTCAGGAGTGCACCTAGTGTCTCATTTGAAGACCAGCAACGCAGCCAGGGCAACTGAGGCAGAATGATGGAGAGAGTGTGGAAAGGGATGAAGGCAAAGAGGTGACTGTGGCGTTCCCCTTGTGTAGCCTTAGAAGGATCTAAGTAATATAGCTCTCAGCACACTTTATTCAAATTATTGGTTTATCTTCCTATCTTTCCAATCATGCAGGAAGCTTCTTGGAAGCTGGGTCACTCATTCATTCATTCCCTCATGATTCAACAAATGTTTCCTAGCTTCCCCTGTGACAAGGGCCAGGCTGGTTAGTGCTAGTGAGACAGGAAAGAAAAAGACACAACATTGCCTCAAGGAGCGTACACCCCACTGCTGGAGCAACCCCTCCTCCCAACTCACACACCACAGTAAACACTGTCTTCAACTAAGAAGGGAGTGTGACCAACTTTGTCTGGGGTTGCTGGATTGAAAGTTCATGAGTGAAGGCATCCCAAAGTGATGCCTGGTTGGGTCTTAAAGAATACGTCCAAGTTCGCTAGGCAGGCCGGGATGAGGAAGAATTCTAGGAACAGGAAATAGTGTGTGCACAGGTAAGAGGTGTGACATAGCACTGGGTGCTTAGAGACTTGCAATGACTGTGGTGTACCTGAGGCATGTCCCTCATGTCAAGCTCAGAAGGGACCAGATGAAGAAGGGTTTCATCCACCTTGGTTCAAGCCTGGTGTGGTACTCAGCACACAGTAGGTGCTTGGGAAATATTCATCATGATTGCTATGTTAATGACTTAGGACCTACCAACTCAGAGTATGTACTAAGTAAGAGACCACCTGGCCTTGAGGTTTTAAGAATCTATTTTTGGTAATGGACCCTAATGAGTTCCTAATGACAACTATGGACCTTCTGTACAGAAAAATACATACACATCCCAAAACCTGAAGACTACTGCAGGGGATTGCAGATAGCCTTGAAACCCATCCAACTGGCCTAGGTTAAGCACCCTGCTCTAAGCCAACACCCTCATTTCACAGGTGGAGAAATGGAGACCCATCATAATGGGTGGCTTGCCCAACGTCACACAGCCAAGACCCAAGAATTCTGGCTCCTAACTCCCAGTGACGGACTCTTCCCCCTGCCTGACCTGCCGAGCTGCCTTTCTTCAGGGTCCCGGTCCTGCCCATCACCCCCTGGCCCTCCCCAACCAGGCACTGACCCCCTTCTGACCTTGGTCTGCTTCTTCTCCGTAGCATAGACAATGGAGGTACAGCACACCTCGGCGATTTTGCGGCCCTGCCCGTAGAAAGACCAGCAGCAGATCTCATCCCCCAGGACATCCTTGAGGAAGAGCAGCCGCCCGTGGAAGCGCAGGGCCAGTTTGTCAAACAGCTCAATGTTCTTAAGCAGGTTGTCATCTGAAGTGCTGAGGACCATGGTCCAGGAGACCTCAGCATGGCTGGCTTGTCCCCAACTTCCCCCCGCAAGGATAGGGGCCCAGACTCCCAGCACTCTGGTCCTACCTAGGGGTTTAGTGCCCAACAGGGAGCTTCCTCCACCCCTGGGGCCAGGCTACGTAGGCCTCAGAAGGGAGGCAGCATTTGCTGAGCAAACCCAGCACAGCAGAGTGGCTCCTGTGTCAGCCCCGGAGCCAGGCTGCTGCGCCTGGTATCCTAGCTCCACCACTTTTAACTGGGTGACACTAGGCAAGTCACTTCCACCTCTTGGTACCTCAACCTCCTCATCTGTAAAATGGAGCTCACAACAAATCTACCTCAAACAATTGGTAGGATTCCGTCGGTTAATATGAAGAGAGCAGTTACAGCAATGCCTGTTATAAAATAAGCACTAGGACAGTGCTAGCCATTGTCACTTAATCCTCACCAAACCTGTTTACTGATGATAAAGCTGAAGCTCAGAAGTGGAAATGACCTGCCCAGAGTGTCCAGGGGGTAAATGGCAGAGCTGGAATTTGCATTAGGCAGGAGTTCTTTTTTTTTTTTTTTTTTTTTTTTGAGACAGAGTCTCACTTTGTTGCCCAGGCTAGAGTGCCGTGGCGTCAGCCTAGCTCACAGCAACCTCAAACTCCTGGGCTCAAGCGATCCTTCTGCCTCAGCCTCCCGAGCAGCTGGGACTGTAAGCGCGTACCACGACACCTGGCTTATTTTTCTACTTTTAGTAGAGACGGGGTCTTGCTCTTGCTCAGGCTGGTCTCAAACTCCTGAGCTCAAGCGATCCTCCTGCCTTGGCCTCCCAGAGTGCTAGGATTACATGCGTGAGCCACCGTGCCCAGACCAGGCAGGTGTTCTTATGGGCCCTCCTTTCTTATGGGCCCTCTGTGTGGCTGTGGCCCTCCCCTTGGGCAGGGGCAGGGCTGTGACCAATCCCAGGACTCCATCCAGTGCACACCCGTGCCCCCACCCCTGCTGGTCACCTGGTATAGGAGTACTTGTTGTTACTGCGGTTGTGCAGGAGCTTCACCACGGGCTGTCAGAGGAGAGAGGATGAAGGATGGGGGTGAGGCTACAGGGAGAGGCCCTCAGTGAGCCTCCACCCTGCAGGGCTCAGGGGCCTCACCTTGGAGGTGCTAGCCAGGAGCTGCTGCTCCTCCCGGGGAGATGTCACCGTGGGGATGAGGCACAGCGGGGACAGGTTCTCCCTTTTTTGCTGGGGAAGAAGTGGAAGGTGGTTAACAGCACAACCAAAGGCCACTCGCTCCCCCACTTAAAAGCCTTCAAACGCTGCTTGTTGCCCCTGTGAGAAAAATCCAGACTCCTCAGGGGTCCACAGGGCTCCATAGGCTTTGACCCCTCTGAGTTCATCTGTACCACTCCCCCTGCATGCTGGTTTCACCCACCGATGCCTCACTCCTTCACACATCCCGCTTGGGCCCACCCTGGCCCTGTGCTGTTCCCCCTGCCTGGGACGCCCTTCGATCGGCTGTCTGCAGGGCTGGCACCGTTGCTCAGCTCAGACGGTACCTCCTCAGCGCCAGTCCTCCTCCTGAATCCCCTGACTATGGCAGCCTCCTTTTTTACATCATCAGTTCATTTTATTCCCAGCACTTAGTTCCTGACATTTTCTAATTTTTTCTGTATTTGTTTATGGCCTGTCTCTTCCCACCTTAGGGAGTAAGTGCCTACTATCCAGCTCATGCACTGTGAATATTTGCCGAATGAATGAACCGGTGGGGTTGGACAAGGCTGGAGGAGGAATCAGAAGCAGACACATGGCTTCTTTCTCTTTCAGGAGCTTCAGGCCAAAACCCTTCTCGCCTCTCCCAACCTTGAAAACTAAATGTGCAATTCTAATTCCAGAACTTTTTTCTAAACTCCTAAGACTCTTTAACTCTTTAATATGGAAGAATAAAAGTCTACAATTACGTAGGTCAATTTTTAAAACGAGCAAAAAGCAGAGGCTGATGCTGCCAGATATTAAGATACAACACAATGCATATTGTGAGAGCAGTGTGGTTCTAGTGCAGAAAAAACCCAAAATCCCACGGAACACAAAAGAGAGCTCAGAAACAGAGGAGTGTATATATGAAAACTGGTATTTTTAAAAAGACACCACAAATGAGTGGGGGAAAATATGGAGTGTGTCTTAGTTATCTATTGCTGTGTAACAAATTGCCCCAAAACGTAGCAGCTTAAATTAATGATATTTATTAATTCAGTTTCTGTGGGTCAGGAATTCGGGAGTGGCTCAGCCAGGTGGTCTGGCATGGTGACTTTCATAAGGCTGTAGTCAAGACGTAAGCAGGGCTGCAGGCATCTGAAGGCATGACTGCCTCTGGAGGATCTGTTTCTGAGAAAGCTTATTTATATGGCTGGCAAGTCAAGTTCATGCTGGCTGCTGGCAGGAAACATCTAATCCCGGCCATTTGGACCTCTCCACAGGGTTGCTTGAGTGTCCTCATAACATGGTGGCTGACTTCTCCACAATCCGAGAGAACGAGATGGAGGCCTCACTGTCTTTTGTGACCTAGCTTTGTCAGCCCTATCCAGTGTGGAAGGAGATGACACAAGGGAATGAGTACCAGGGGACAAGAATCATCGGGGCTGCCTTACAGGCTGGCACCACAGTTGCCCCTCTATCCCCCACTGACTCACATCCCTCCCACGTGCAAAATACACCCCCCTCAATTCCCAAAAGTTTTATCCCATTACAGCATCAGCTCAAAGTACAGACTTTTGACATCTAAATCAGGTCTAGGTGGGGATGTGGCTCTTGGGTGTAGTTCCTTAACTACAGCTCCTTAAGGACATTTGCTATCTGAAGACCTGTAAACTAAAGAGGCAAGTTATCTCCTTCACACACACAACACACGGTGGCAGAAACAGGCATAGGATAACCACTAGGGACACTCTTGTTCAAAAGGGGGAGAAACAGGATGCACACAGAAGTCATTGGTCCATAGAAATTCCGTAATCCAGTTGGACAAATGTTGGGAAGTCTTTGATGCCTGCTACTGTTCAGGAATGATTCTCCATGGCTCCTGACTCTGCCCTGAGTCATTCTGCCTCTTCCATGAAGGATGTTTGCAGCTCCATTGTTTTCTCAGCCTGCTTCCTGCCTGGAGAAGTTTGGGGGTCCAAAGCCCTCTTCTCCTTTTGCACTGGCTCTGTCCCTTTCAGTCCAAGCTGGCAGCATTTCTACCAATTCTCTTTAATATTTATTGGGTGTCTTACAAGTCTTGGCATTCACTTCATTAGAAAAAAGCCACACTCACAAATCTCTGCAAGATAAGCACTCTCTACTTTGAGCTTCTGCTGAAAGACAATACCCGAAAGCTTCTCAGTGCTATTATTTAATTGAATGAGGTCTTTTTTTTTTTTTTTGTTAGAGACAGGGTCTCACTCTGTTACGAAGGCTGGAGTGCAGTAGTGTCATAATAGCCCACTGTAGCCTCAAACTTCTGGGCTCAAGTGATCCTTCCGCCTTGGCCTCCTGAGTAGCTAGGACTACACGCCACCATGCCCAGCTGATTTTTAAATTTTTTGTAGAAACAGGGTCTCACTATGTTGACCAGGCTGGTCTTGGACTCCTGGCCTCAAGCGATCCTCCCAGCTGGGCCTCCCAAAGTGCTGGGTTTACAGGCATGAGCCACTGCGCTCGACCATTTCTGAGGTCTTAAGAAAGGACTTTATAATCACATCCTCAGCTTCACCTTTAGATCATGTTTTCCTGAGAATGTCCTTTATTTAATCTTTATCTGGAAACCATTTGTTAAGTTAAACATCATTTTTTATTTGGAAAGGCTGAGAATTTTCAAATCCAACAATTTCTGGCTCTTTTTTGTTCAAGTGTTTTTCTTTAGCTCACCCTCTCCTCTTCTATTTTACTGTAAGCAACAAGAAACCAGGTGTCACCTTCAACATTCTATCTGCAAATCTCCTCAGATAGACCGCCTAGCTAAATATACCTAATACAGCTCATTAGGTATATTTTGTACTTTCTACATTACTGTGGGAGACAGTGTTGCTAAACTTTCTGCCACTACACAACAAGGATCCCCTTTCCATCAGTTTCCAATAGCATTTTCCTAACTGTTCTTTAAGCCCTCACTACAGCCTCCTCAAAGATCATCAGACTTCTGTTAACAGACTCTTCTTTTTATCAACACTCTCCTCAAAGTCCTTCCAGCCTCTGCCCAATTCTCAGTTCTAAAACTACTCTGCATTTAAGATTTTTGTTATGGCAGACCCCCATTCCAGAAACCAAAAGCTGCTATCTATTCCTGGGTAGCAGATTACTATCAACTTAGCAGTTTAAAACAACAATAAACATTTATTATCTCCCAGGTTCTGTGGGTCAGGAATTTGAGATTGGCTTGGCTGGGCAGTCCTGGCCCAGGGTCTCTCAAGAAGCTGCAGCCATGTGAAGGCCTGCCTCTGAGACCGTTCACCCATGTGGCTGGGAGTCTGTGCCGGCTGTTGGCAGGAGGCTTCAGTTCCTCATCAAGTGGACTCTCCCTAGGGCTGTTTGAGTGTCCTCACATAATGTCTGGCTTCCTAGAGTAAAGACAGCCAAAAGCTATAATGTGTTTTACGACCTAGCTTCAAAATTCACACACTATCATTTCTGCAACATCCTATTGGTTACGTAGGTCAGCCCTACTCAGTGTAGGAGGAGGTAGACAAGAGACTGGACACCAGCAGGAAGCATCGCTGGTGGCCATCTCGTGTGCTGGCTACCAGACTGTTTAATAGATGGCACTGGGAAAACCAGCTCAGCTTATGGAGGACAAAAAAAAAAAAAGGTTAAATCCTCTCATAATTCACATTTACAGAAGTGAGTTCCATTTAGATTAAAAGATCCACATGTAACACTCTAAAGCTAATAGGAAATTTAGAACAAAAAACAATTTCTTAAACAAGACCCCATAAGGATATACTACTGGGCCAAAAATGTTGAGGAATTTGATTACATTAAAATCAAGAATTTCTCAATGGAAAGCATGACTTTACAAATAATCCCATGTAATAAAGCTGAAGAAATGATAGAATTATAATTATCCTACAACCTTAATGAAATTATTGACTCAAGCAAGGATTATCAATTGGTCTGTTGTTGGCAAATAACTGCCATTCATATGTTAATAGTACCCAAATAATGGAGGGATCCAACCACATCATGTGAATCCAGAGGCCAATTCTAAGTATCATTAATGATGGGTCATATTAGCAATATTATCAGTTTCTCTATTAACACAACATGAAATATGTAACAGTACCTAAAAAGTGTATTCTAATCAAAATGTTTAATATCAAGCCTTTAAATCTATAGTCTAGTTTACAGGAAATTCAGGATAGGGTGGGGTAACCAACCAAATGATACCATGAGTAAACAACAGGCAAATTTAAAAAGCAGGTCATTATCCAGGACAATTGGCAGTCTGGTACTCTCTTTAACAAGTCAGCATCATGAGAAAGAAAGGGACCATTTTGGATTCTAAGAGGCGAACACACCAACGGGACACAATGCAAGGATCTACACTGGATCCTGGTCTAGATGAACCAGCTATAAAAAACATTTCTGGAACAACTGGAGAAACTGGAGTATGCCCTGGATGTTAAATAAAATTTTATTGATATGGAAAGATGGCAATTATTAACAACAACAATAAAAGAAGATTACAAAACAGTTCATACAACATGATTGTATTTTGGCAAACACACACACACACATAGCACATAGGAAAAGACCTGGAAGGATATTTGGTACTTTTATTTTTTTGGTCATCTATGTTTCCTAAATTTCTACAATTCATACTACAACTCAATACTGCTTTAAAAATAATAAATGGTTATTTGTAATTTTAAAAATCAAAGATTTCTATTCAATACCAGATGCCACACACAGGTGACATTCCAAGAGAATACTGGCAATATCTTAACTAGAAATTACTATCTAGAACAGATTTCTCAACTGGGGTTCCTCAACTGAATCTCAAAAACCAGCAAATAATTTGAACTCTCCCAAGGATGGCAGGTAAATAGTACCATTCTAGGCCAGGCATGGTGGCTCACGCCTGTAATCCTAGCACTCTGGGAGGCCAAGGCGGGTGGATCGCTCAAGGTCAGGAGTTCGAGACCAGCCTGAGTAAGAGCGAGACCCCGTCTCTACTAAAAAATAGAAAGAAATGATCTGGACAATTAAAATATATATATATATATATATATATATATATATATATATATATATATAGAAAAAATTAGCTGGGCATGGTGGCACATGCCTGTAATCCCAGCTACTCGGGAGGCTAAGGCAGGAGGATTGCTTGAGCCCAGGAGTTTGAGGTTGCTGTGAGCTAGGCTGACGCCATGGCACTCTAGCCTGGGCAACAGAGCCAGACTCTGTCTCAAAAAAATAGTACCATTCTAGATGCTTAGGAGAAAAGTTATGTATTATGTAAAAAACATACTTTAGAGCAGTGGTCCCCAACCTTTTTGGCACTGGGGGCCAGTTTCATGGAAGACAATTTTTCCACAGACTGGGGATGAGGGAGTGGGATGTCCTTGTGGGTAGGGGGAGGTTGTGGTACAGAGCTCAGGCAGTGATACATGCCTGTTTCCTAACAGGCCACAGACCGGTAACGGGTCATGGCCCATGGATTGGGGATCGCAGCCTTACAGCATATATAATACATGCCCTAATGTAATAGGGTTTAATTCTCCCTAGGAACTAAACTAAAATATGCAAGGTTCTCCTGCAAAGCAACAAGAAAAAGAAAGGAAACAGTAAAAAATTTGGTAAAGAGTACGAATAAGCAATTCACACAAGGGGGAACCAAAAAAGCTAGTGAGTATATGAAAAGATGCTCAACCTCATTAGTAATCAGAGGTATGCAACTTAAAATGAGATCATCCTGCACTCATCAGATTGGCAAAATTAGAAAGTTGGATGATGCCATGTGTTGTTGAGGATATGCAGAAATGGGATCTCTTATGCACTGCTGAACATGAGTATAAAGTACTATAACATAACCATCCGGGAGAGCAATCTGAAGATATTTACTAAAATTCGGTGTACTGTGATCCAACAATTCTCTCCCAGCTACAGTCACGAGAAACTCTAGCACAGAACCACAAGGGACCATGTGCAAGGATGTTCATGGTGGCATTTTGTGGGGGCAGGAAGTGGGTGACAATCTAGGTCTCCAACCTCAGGAGAATGTATAAATAAAATATGGTGAATGAACACCATCCTGTGAAGCTGTTAGAAGCAAAGAACTAGATGTACATGAAAAAGCATGAATAGATCTTGAAAAAATGTTGAGCAAAAAAACTATGAAACAGAACATGATCCATAGCTCAATGCCATTTGTGGAAATCTAAAATGCATACATATATAAACAATGCTTTAGCTTTGCAAGGGTACAAACACACTCCAAGTATATGTATCAAAACCTTAGAATTAGACAGGATCCCCTGGGGAAAAGGAAGTGGGTAGGGGATTGGGAATGAAGGGGGGAAAAATAAAATAAAAGGAAAAGATTTGCATAGATCAATGATGATTAAGTACCATACACTGAGGAGTATGCTGAGCTGTGTGGGGTGGGAATGGATTTGTCACTGGGAAATCTGGAAAGAAGGGAGCAGGAACACAAAAAAGCACTGCATTTGGGAGTCAGATAACCTGGATTAAATATGAGCTCCGCTGATTACTGGCTCTCTGACCTTAGATGCATCATCTAAGTTCCCCTGTGTTTCTTTTTATGTCAAACAAGGGTGTAAGATGTATACACTAGCAGAAAGCAGAATCACTGCTGACACACAGAGGGTGTGCAATAACATTAGCTAATTTAAAACTATAGACCAGGAATGAACTTTCAAGATCTAGTTCAATGAATGTTTTCCAAACTGCAAGTGGTAACTCACTAATGGGTCATGAAATAAGTTTAATGGGTCCCAAACAGCATTAAAAAGAAAGAAATAAACCCAGAATATATCAGAGTACATTTCACTAAAAGTATCATTTTATAAAACTCTTATTTCAGTTATATATACATGAGTGTAAAATGCATTTTTGGTCCCAGCTACTCAAGAGGTTGAGGCAGGAGGATTGCTTTAGCCCAGGAGTTTGAGTTTGCAGTGAGCTATGATCATGCCACTGCACTCTAGCTTGGGTGACAGAGTGAGACTCTGTCTGTCTTTTTTTTTTTCTTTTTGAGACACAGTCTCATTCTGTTGCCCGGGCTAGAGTGCCGTGGCGTCAGCCTCGCTCATAGCAACCTCAAACTCCTGAGCTCAAGTGATCCTCTCACCTCAGCCTCCCGAGTAGCTGGGACTACAGGCATGCGCCACCATGCCCGGCTAATTTTCTCTATATATTTTTAGTTGTCCAGGTAATTTCTTTCTATTTTTTTAATAGAGACAGGGTCTCACTGTTGCTCAGGCTGGTCTCGAACTCCTGAGCTCAAACAATCTGCCTGCCTCAGCCTCCCAGAGTGCTAGGATTACAGGCGTGAGCCACCACGTCCCGCCGAGACTCTCTTAAAAAAAAAATTTAAAAAAAGGCATTTTCCCCCCATGGGCTTCAATCGAAAAGTTTGAAAAACATGGATACTGTCCAAATGAATTCTATACCTTTGGATTTCAAGAACCATCAAGTATTCCCTGAGATAACAGAAAATTGTTCAGAGTTGTCACTTTTTAATCTATAAAGGGCATGAAATAAGACCCCTTATAATCTCCTATTATTATTATATCAAAAAAGAAAGGACAATTTTAACCTTGTAAAAATAAAACAACAAAAGGCTTTATGTAAAACTCACTACATTGTACTTATTCTTCTCAGTTCCCTATCTTTCGGAACATGAGGACAGAACACCAGAGGTAGGAATGGACTCACTCAAGGTCACTGTCAGCTGTGGCAGAGGCGAAACGGAGCCCCTATGTCCTGGCTGCATTTTCCAAGCTCTGCTGCTCAGAACCCTAAGGGGTCGACAGAAGTGGAGCCCAGCAGGTGGGGCCCTGGATCCTCAACCCTGTTTTACTGGAAGCAACTCTGTTTCTGTTAGATTTCATTTAAGGAAAGGATTTCACTGCTTTAAAAAAAAACAACAATAAAAAACTAGAAAGCCCCTGGGGGTGGAAGACATGAGGGAACACTGCCTCCTAAGACAGGACCAGATCATGGAGGTTACTATATTTCAATTTAAATTTAGATATTTTTCCCTAGTGGCATGAAGGAGCTATTTAGGATCTCTGAGCAAGAGAGAGACTAGATTGGGGTTGTGTTTAAGGATAAGTACTCAGGTGGTAGTGCAACAGCTGGACTGGCTGAGGAGGAACAGCACGAAGCTGAGAGCAGTTATTCAACCACTGCAATGGTCCTGGCAAGAGGCGGTGTGGGGGACCTGCTGAGGGAGCACAGATGCAGAAGACAGTACCTCCAAATTCTCTGGGGTTATGGCAGTCAGGGCCAGGCTCTCCATGCTGTACCCCGTATCTCCTTTTTCTGTCCTAATATCTGCTTGTGCAGCTCTCCCAGGAACATGGACAAAGGGACTCAGGAGGTGGGGAGGACCCTCACCTGTAGTGCCAGCTGGCAGTCCTCAATCAGGCCCTGTACCAGGTAGTAGCGTGCTTCGCCTAGTAGCTCCCCGAGTTCTCTGGTACTCTCAGGCAGTGGCACGGACCCGTCCCGCAGGTAGTTGAGGATTGTACCAAAGTGACGGCCGCTCCGGTCAATCAGCACCCAACCTGGTGGGGTGGGGAGAGGCAGGAGGAAGGATGGCTCTGCTGGGTGCCCTGGAGCAACTAAATTTTTATGTAAAAAGGATTCCAAAGCCACAAGGAAAGGTCTGAATATTGATCTGTCTCAAACCTTTGCCATGTTCAAGACAATCCCTTTAAAATATCTCCAGTGAGTTTGGAGATGTGGCTGGATGTGCTTTTACACATATCCAGCCACAGAAACTTCCCTCCCAAATCTGTTTTACAGTCAGAAGACTCTCACTGTGAGAAAGGTCTTACAGAATTACCATATCAATAAACCTCTAACCCCTGGTGTTAATTCTGACCATCCTATTTAATTAAACTGTCTATTCTTACCCTCCAGTTCACTAACATTTTTAACCTTATACTTTTTTTTTTTTTTTGAGACAGAGTCTCTGTCACCCGGGCTAGAGTGCAGTGGCATCATCATAGCTCACTGCAACCTCAAACTCCTGGGCTCAAGTGATTCTCCTGCTTCAGCCTCCAGAGTAGCTAACACTATAGGTGTGCCACCACGGTCTGCTCATTTTTTCTATTTTTAGTAGAGACAGGGGTCTCGCTATTCCCAGGCTGGTCTTGAACTTCTGACCTCAAGTGATCTTCCCCCTCAGCCTCCCAGAGTGCTAGGATTACAGGTGTGAGCCACTGCACCCGGCCTTAACCTTTATATTCTTGGTAGAACTTATTACTATATGCAATTACATATATTTTGCTTCTTTGTTTACTTGCTTATTGGTTTTCCCTACTCCCACCTCTCCCCAGAAAAGGAAACTTCATAGGCTAATTTTGTCAGGTTTGTTTACCTAAATATCTTCAGATTATTTTACAAATATTTATTGAATAAATGAATTCTTCGCCTTTGATATTTGAAGGCTGAGCTCTACCTCCCAATTTTTTTTATTTTCCTGCTCTTGTAATCCTTGTTAACTCCCTCTAATCACCCCTCCCCCCAAAAAAACCCCAAATTTTAAGGTCCCACTGAGCATGTGGGGCCCGAACTTGAATGCAACACTCCAAGGAGGTAGGGTTCACAGGCCAAGGAGAACTGTCCACTCTCCACACCGGTGTCCCTGGCAAACCCAAAGCAGCTTTCTCCTGCTACAATCTGCATTTACAGACAGATTCCTAGAGTGTACAGGGACCCGTGTTAGGGGAACAGAGAGACAGACAAGATCTCCCAGCTTTCCAGGCTGGCTGTCAGCAGATCTGAGAAGGGAACACAAGGCTGGGCAGTTGGAAGAAAGTGATGAAGGTTGCCAGGAGGGGTGCTGCTGGCAGCAGGGCTGGTTCCCAAGTCTTTTGAGTCGCGGGGTGAAGGGTGGGAAAATTGGTAATGACGATTATGAAGTGACATGTTCAATCACTTACCACAGCACCTGGCAGAGTTAGGAGTTCCGTTAATGTTGGTTATTGATGGGGGTAAAGGACGGGGGATGAGGGAGATTACGAATGAGAAAGAGAGATGAGATGGGATGTGGGGGCTGGAGGAGAGGTGAGAATGAGTTGACCGGACAGTAGTGAGAAGAGAGAAGGGGCAAAAAGCCTGAGCGATAAAAGACAGGGCAAAGGGAGTTGGGGATCTAGGGGATGGAGGAGGGCACACGTGAAGGCGGCGCACGTACCTCCGGCGTCGGTAAGCACCTCCACACGGCCGCTGAACATGGCCTTGAGCAGGGAGTCCTGTCCCGTGAGGGTGCGCAGCGTGGTGTAGTGCAGCGAGCCGCCCACGTTCAGCTTCACGTACTTGCTGTTCGGGGTCAGCGGCTTGAGACCGTAGGCGGCGGAGCCAGGCTCGAGACTCGAGGGCTTGGAGACTTCCAGGGACGGGGCCACGGCTGCCGCCGGGCCCGAGGCCTCAGCCGACATGCCAGGTAGCTGCGGCAGGCGGCGATCCCAGGCTCTCTGCACCCTCCGACCCTCTCCAAAGACCCCCGCACGCTTGCCCTAGGGCCAGACCGCTCCGCGCACACGCCCACTCGCCGCAGCTACTCGGCGGCACTGGCCCTCCACCCCACCGCGCTCGCACTACCCGGAAGCCAGCGCCGGGCAGCTGCGCAGGCGCGTTTAGGCTCCGCCCCCGACTGGGGGAGGAGCCGCAAGGTGAGGAGCGTGGCCTGTGATTTCCTGGCTCAGTGGAGGGGTAGCGTGTGGGATGGTGTCGCCTTCAGTGCGAGGTGCGATCGCCTTAGGAGTCCCGGAGACCATATGGACGATGCGCCTGGTCCCTTGCCTGATGTGGAAAGCGAAGTCCCCGCCCCGTGATTGGGTCCGTGCTGTCTGAGCGCTTCGTGGGTGTGAAGGGAAAACTGAGGCCCAGAGAGGGCAGGATATCGAGTAAAGTTTCCCGCCTCCCAGCCTCAAGCACTTGAGAGACTGTGCCAAGAACTGCGAACAAAGCACCAAGGGAAGCTCTTAAAGGAGGCCTAACTGGGGTGGCTCGCAGAGGGATGGCAATGGTGCGAGGGCGCCAAGGATGGAAGGTCTCTCTGAGGTGGAGATCTGAGAATCAGCAGCCATGTGAAGATAGCAGGAATAGGTTCTAGGCAGAGGGAAGGGGGCACAAAGACCACGCAGGAGCACGCCTGGTCAATGCGAAGAGCAGAAGGAATGTCGGGGGTGGCTGGAGCAGCTGAGCAAAGGTCTTAGTATCCCAGCTAATGTCCTGAGACCTAGCACCCAACCCTGCAAGAAAAAAGAAATGAGATAGGAACCACTCTTGACAGAAAAGTGTAGTAGGAAATGGGTTTTTTGTTTTTAGAGACAGGGTCTCACTCTTTTGCCCAGGCTGGAGTGCACTGGCTGGATCATAACTCAGTGTAACCCTCAGTCCTGGGCTCAAGTGATCCTCCTGCCTGAGCCTCCTGACCAGCTAGGACTACATGTGCAAGCCACCAGGCCTGGGTAATTTTTTTATGTATGCTTTTTTTGTGGAGATGGGGGTCTTGATATGTTGCCCAGGCTGGTCTTGAACTCCTGGCCTCAAGTGATTCTCCCAGCTGGGTCTCCCAAAGTGATGGGATTACAGGCGCAAGCCACTGCACCTGACAGAGAAGTGTTTTTATCTGACCTGATTTGCATCCAGTTTAGAGTCTGATACAGCAGAGATTTAAGAATCTACCTCTAATATCTAGCTGGGGGTGAGGGGTTAGTGCAGGGAAAACCAAACATAGAGTCAGTTTTAGTTTCAAGTCTGCTACCAGTTCACTGAGATTGTAACCATGGGACCAGCCCAAAGTGGGCCTACTCTGTTCGTAACAAAATGTCGTTACCTTGTAGATATAAAAGCCAAAAGCTGCAAGTCATGTAGCTGGGGTATGCACAATAGAAAAACCTTTGACCTCTAACAACACCCAGAACCAGTGATTCCTCCCCTTGGAATCAAGACCAAGACATTACTGGAACCTGAACACCAGAACTCTTCTAGAAGTGAGGCGTCCGTTGGCCCAGAATATCCGAGGCTAAAATCTGCCTCAACCTACCTTACTGTAAATGGCCAATTTGAAGCCCTCCAATCAGATCCCGACAAGCCAACATTCCTAAATCCTTTCCCTTGCCCTCCAAACCCATAAACTTGTCCCAGACCTCAAACTAGGGAGAGAGATTTGAGCCTGCCTCCTATCTCCTTGCTGGCTGGCCCTGCCATAAAGCCTGTCTTTTCTCAAAAGCCAGTGCCATAGTATTGACCTCTGTGCACATCGGGCAGCAAGCTCATTTGCTCAATAACAGAATATCCTAGACAAGTGACTTCTCTCTGGTCTTGGTTGGTTCCTTTTCTGCTTTAGTGAGAGGTGCAAATTTAATTGCCTGCAGAGGACACATAGGAGTGTAAATGAGTCAAGTGGGACAATTATAAAGTCATCTATTGAAGAGAAATGTGCCTGTGGTGACCTGGAGGGCTCACGTTCTACCAAAGGGGTTGCCAATTCTGATTTTTCAAGTGTAGCGGTGAAAAGAGAAAAGCAACTCCTGACAGCTGGGAGCTAGTTTGCACTCTCCCTCCAGAAGCCTCGGTGTTGCTAGGAGCTGGCCTGGCACCAACAGCGAGGCTATGGTGTTGCCCTGTTAAGCAGAAACAATTTTACAAAACACCAACATCAGACAAGGTCACTCTTTGACTGATGGATTAAGAAAAAGACCACTCTGTAATCATATCTCAACACAAAAACAACATTGTCTGAGCCACAAAAATGACCAAGCACAACCTCCTCTCCCACAGTGTAAGTGACTGCTGCTTCTTTACCAAGTACAGCTTTAGCCCTGTTTCATTCCTCTCATCTTCTAGATAAGAATTATTAGACCAGGTGCGGGGCCTCATTCTTGTTATCCCAGCGCTTTGGGAGGCCAGGGTGGGAGGATTGCTTGAGGCCAGGAGTTCAAGGCTGCAGTAAGCTATAATGCCACTGCATTCCAGCCTGGGCAACGGAGTGAGACCCTGTCACTAAAAATAACTAACTAACTAAGTAAATATTAAGATACCCAAAAAGAATTATCCCTACTTCCTGACAGCATCCAACCTAGAGCAAATCTCCCTTTCTTGAACCTTCTTGGGAAATCACCTAACACAAGCCCAAATCCTGTAATAAGTCCTTTCTAACATGCACTTGCTGAGATGTCCATGGTTCCCCAAGGTGTTCAGTCTTCATCATTCAGCCTGTAGTTGAATGATTCCTGGTGGTCTTTCAGAGGAGGGCATTGTCAGAAATGGAGTATTCACAAAGATTCAGCTGAAGCCCTCACTGCCTTGGACTGGGAGAGTTGACTCTAGTAACTGTGCACATCTGAAATCCCTTGTGTCTCCGAGGTGCCATCCTACTGATGGCTGGAGGTAAGTTCTCACCAAATTGAGCTCTGATACTTTGTTGAGACCCTTAAGCATTGGGTTTATTTTGATTTTATTTTTTTACACTTGGAATAAGGTCCCCGTGGATTTTTTGGTTATCTGATCAGATTTTTATTTTGTCCTTGGTGAAATGGTTTTCTGTCCTTCTACACCTGTTCCTATGGTCCGTTGTCTAGTGTTTTGAATGTTTATCTATAAGAGGAAAAGTCTATAAGGAAAGGTCAAGTGTGGAGCCCTGGATGTGTAAGGGCATCACAAACCTATTATTGCTCAATCTCTGGTTACTGAACAGAAGTCGAGGACTTGTCCCTCTAAGAAGTCGGGGACGCCAACTGTTCAGGGGTCTTGCAATTAGTTAGTATCCCAGAGTCTCCTTTGTTATCAGAATTAACCAGACAAATCATTCCATCAACCAAGGGCCAGTAAGTCTGTCCTACAACCAGCCCAGAGGCTGTACAATTCAGAAAGTATTCTCAGACCAGTGTCCTTTGGATAAACTTTGCCCTGGGTCATGATGTCAAAACTTTGATAAGGACTTCTTCAGTTTTGTCTATGTCCTTGCACACTGCTTTGTTTCATGTCTTCTGCCCAGAATCCGGAGGTTTTCTCTGGCCCCTGATCAGTGATGATTGGCCTTTGGCCAAGTTTTGGAGATACAAAGTTGCATGAGCACCATCCTTTTAGATCCTTGTCTCAACTGAAATTGGGTCAAAGACCTGCTCTCTTCATGTTTTCTCATGATCACACTAACTTATATACTCTTATCTCTCTAACTGATGCAGTTTCACCAGGAACAATTTGGAATTGCACTAGCCGTTTGATAATAACAAGATTTTTCATTTGGGAAGTACCTCAGAACAAAAAGGTAAGAAAGCCCCATGAGGAGATTATTTGTATTTTGTGAAAAACTGAGATTTTTTTTTTTAACATGGGTGATAATTTCATTTCCCTCCTTTACATATGAATAAATGCGGGCTTTTTAGTTGCATGGCTTGATTAAATTTTCAAGTGCCTGAGGTATTATTTTTTTGTCTTTGTGGGGTTTTTTTTAAGTTATTTTTAAAATAAGCTGTAATGCCACTCTTTTTGTGTGTGTGTGCTATGGTTTGAATGTTTGTCCCCTCTGAAACTCATGTTGGAACTTAATCCCCATTTTAATAACCATATTAAGAGAGTGGGACCTTTGGGAGGTAATTAGGATTAGACGGGGTCATGAGAGTGGGGCATTAGTGGCTTTATAAGAGGAGAGAGACTAGAGTTAGGCCGCTCAGCCCCTTCTCCACGTGCTGCCCTGGTCCACCTTGGAACTGCAGAGAGTCCCCACCAGCAAGAAGGCCCTCCCCAGATGCAGCCCCTTGACCTCAGACTTCCCAACCTCTAGAACTGTAAGAAACGTGTGCGTGTGTGTGTGTGTGTATACATATATATTTTTAAGTAAATTACCCAGCCTCAGGAATTCTGTTATAACAACACAGAGTAGACTAAGACAGTGTGCATATGTCAAAATCTATTTTCTTACATTTAAACTGTCTTCTCTTTCCTTGCAGAGTGAATATAATTTTAGCCTTTGGAATGATAATTTCATATTTTTCTGAAGTAGCTCCTTCTTATTTTTTCTTGCTGTTCATTCCCCCCTCCCTATTTTTTTTTTTTTTGGCTCTCCTCTTGGAAAGCTTTAAAGATTAACTAATCAGACCAGGCACGGTGGCTCACGCCTACAATCCTAGCACTTTGGGAGGCCAAGACAGGAGGATCACTTGAGGCCAGGAGTTTGAGGTTGCAGTGAGCTATGATGATGCCACTGCACTCTAGCCAAGGCAACGGAACGAGACCCCGTCTCAAAAAAGAAAGAAAAATTAATCAAAAAAAGTGTTCAGTTGTGTGTGCACACTCCAGGGAAACTAGTCCAGCTAAACAGTCAGAAATGTCTAAAAGAAATAAAAAGCTATTAAAATATATAAACTTTGTGGGCACAGACAAATATATTTATGTAATAGCTTTTGCTTTTCTAGTTACAGGATAAGAAAGGCCTTAATTCCAAGATAAAAGAAGAGCTTTTGACATGATCCAGTTCTTTAAATTTTATTTTATTATTTATTTATTTTTTTAGAGACAAGGTCTCACTCTGTCACCCAGGCTGGAGTGCAGTAGCACGATCATAGCTCACTGCAGCCTTGAACTCCTAGGCTTAAGTGATCCTCCTGCCTCAGCCTCCCAAGTAGCTGGGACCACAGGTGCACACCATCACACCCAGCTAATGTTTAAATTTTTTGTATAGATAGTCTCACTATATTAACCAAGCTGATCTTGAACTCCTGGCTTCAAGTAATCCTCCCGCCTCTGCCTCCTAGAGGGCTGGGATTACATTTGTGAGCCACCACACCCGACCCAATTCTTTAAATTTCAATTCGCCATGTAAAAATAATGCCAGCACTATATTTTGGTTTGTACAAGATCAGGGTTAATTTTCTCATGATTTAAAACTTCTCAATTTTTATATTCATTTTGAGTTAAGTAAATTATCATAGTTTTCACATATTTTTTAAGTTAAAGAAAAAATATATATACAGGCATACCTTTTTCACATTATTGCACTTCACAGACACTGCATTTTACAGATTGAAGATTTGTGGCATCCCTGGATTGAGCAAGTCCATTAGCACCAGTTTTCCAACACCATGTGCTCATTTCGTGTCTCTGTGTCACATTTTGGTAATTCTCATAATATTGCGAACTTTTTCATTGCTATTATATCTCTTATGGTGATCTGTGATCAGTAATCTTTGATGTTACTATCGTAATCGTTTGGGGTGCCGTGAACCGAGCCCATATGAGACAGCAAACTTACTGAATAAATGTGTGTGGTCTACCTGCTCCACCGACTGGCCATTCAGGGTCTCTCTCCCTCTCCTCAGACCTCTCTTTTCCTTGAAACATAACAATAGTGAAATTAGGCCAGTTAATAAGCCTACAATGGTCTCTAAGTGTTCAAGTGAAAGGAAGAGCCATGCATCTCTCACTTTAAATCAAAAGCTAGAAATGATTAATCTTAGTGAGGAAGACATGTCAAAATCTGAGATGGGCTGAAAGCTAGGCCTCTTGTACCAGTTAGCCAAGTTGTGAATGCAAAGGACACATTCTTGAAGGAAATGGAAAGTGCTCCTCCAGTGAACATATGAGTGATAAGAAAGTGAAATAGTCTTATCGCTGATATGGAGAAAGTTTGAGCGGTCTGGGTAGACTAAAACAGTCACAACATTCCCTTAAGCCAAAACCTAATCCAGAGCGAGGCCCTAACTCGATTCATTGCTGTGAAGGCTGAGAGAGGTGAGGAAGCTGCAGAAGAAAAGTTTGAAGCCAGCAGAGGTTGGTTCATGAGGTTTAAGGAAAGAAACTATCTCCAGAACATAAAGGTACAAGGTGAAGCAGCAAGTGCTGATGGAGAAGCTGCAGCAAGTTATCCAGAAGATCTAGCTAGATCATTGATGAAGGTGACTACACTAAACAACAGATTTTCAATGTAGACAAAACAGCCTTCTGCTGGAAGAAGATGCCATCTAAGACTTTCACAGCTACAGAGGAGAAGTCAACACCTGGTTTCAAAACTTCAAAAGACAGGCTGACTCTCTTAGTAAAGAATAATGTAGCTGGAGGCTTTAAATTGAAGCCAAATCCCAGCTACTTGGGAGACTGAGATGGGAGGATCATTTGAGCCCAGGAGTTCAAGGCTGCAGCGAACTATGATCATACCACTGCACTCCACCCTGGGCAACAGAGTGAGGCCCCGTCTCTTAAAAAAAATTTGTTTTTGAAGCCAATGCTCATTTACCATTGTGAAAATCCCAGGGTCCTTAGGAATCATGGTAAATCTAATCTGCCTGTTCTCTAAATGAAACAACAAAGAACCTGGATAACAGCATATTTGTTTACAAGTTCATGGAATATTTCCAGCCCACCGTTGAGACCTACTGCTCAGAAAAAAGATTGCTTTCAAGACATTACTGCTCCTGGACAATGTACCTTGTCACCCAAGAGCTCTGATGGAGATGTACAAGGAGATTAAAATTGTTTTCATGCCTGATGACACAACATGCATTCTGCGGCCCATGGATCAAGGAATAATTTCAATTTCCAAGTCTTACTATGGTTGATCCTTGAACAACATGGGGGTTGGGGGAGCCAACTCTCATGCAGTCAGAAATCTGAGTATACTTTTTGATTCCCCAAAAACTTAACTACTGATCACCCACTATTGACTGGAAGCCTGATCAATAACATAAACAGTTGATTAGCACATATTTGTGTGTTACATATGTTATATACTATATTCTTACAATAAAGTAAACTAGAGAAAAGAAATCAATACTGGGAGTTGATGTTGTCTGTTTATAAGATGAATCATTTATCTGAAATGGCAGGCATCCGCACATGCAGACCTCAATATATGGTACTTATCAAGCAATTCGGGTTTTTCTTGTAACGTCATGACTTTTCTCTGCTTCTTAGATGCACTACCAACATCACGCGTGGCACTTTGTATGGGTCCTGTGGTGTTATACAAGGTTTACAACATCGCACTAAACATGATTAAAAAAAAAAAAGAACACATGAACCGCAAGAGATCCCTTTTTACTGTCATACATAATTTAGTGGGGAGATGAACTGTTCATGCCAATATGATTAGCATCCTATGGCATTTTAAGCCAGTATTTGGAACACTTGAATTCACTGCAATAGCAACAGGAAGTGACCACAAAATTATTACAGTAGTGCAATATGTACTACAGTTAATTTTGTGCAATTATGATTTAATACCGCATCTTTACATTTATTTAAATTTCTCTAAACTGCAAATGTGTGGTCTGTAAGTGTATGTATAAGTTTTGATAAATTTTAACTTTTTATAATAGATTTGTGTATATTTGATGGTAGCAAATGATAAAATAGACTAGTATCTACACATATTTTATGGATTCATGACATACCTTTTTCTTAATTTTTTTGATATTTCTCGGCTATGCAGTTCATCAGCGAGCTTTTTCAAATTGCCGCAAATCTCCAAAATTTTTTGTAATATATTTGTTGAAAAACATCCATGTATAAATAGACCCACGTAATTCAAACCCGTGTTGTTCAAGGGGTAATTGTATTTAACAAACACATTTTTGTAAGGCTATAGCTGTCTTAGTGATTCTTCTGATGTATTTGGGCAAAGTAAATTGAAATCCTTCTGGAAATGATTCACCATTGTAGGTGTCATTAAGAACATTCATGATTCATAGGAGGAGGTCAAAATATCAACATTACAGAGGTTTAGAAGAAGTTGATTCCAACTTCATGGATGACTTTGGGGGGTTCAAGACTTCAGTGGAGGAAGTAACTGCAGATGTGGTGGAAGTAGCAAGAGAACTAGAATTAGAAGTGGGGCCCAAAGATGTGACTGAATTGCTGCAATCTCATGATAAAACTTGAACGGATGAGGAGTTGCTTCTTATGGATGAGCAAAGAAAGTGGTTTCTGCAGATGGAATCTATTCCTGGGGAAGATGCTGTCAACATTATTGAAATGACAACAAAAGATTTAGAATATTACATAAATGTAGTTGATAAAGCACCATAGAGTTTGAGAGAAGTGACTCCAATTTTAAGAAAAGTTCTACTGTGGGTTCAATGCTATCAAAGAGCATCACGTGAAAGGAAGAGTCCATCAATGCAGCAAACTTCATCATTGTTTTATTCTAAGGAATTGCCACAGCCACCCCAACCTTCAGCAACCACCACCCTGATCAGTCAGCAGCCATCAACATCAAGTCAAGACCCTCCCCTAGCAAAAAAGATTACAATTCTCTGAAGGCTCAGATGATCGTTAGCATTTTTTTTTAGCAATTAAGTATTTTAAAATTAAGACTTATACATTGTTTTTTAAACACAATGCTATTTCACACTTCATAGACTACCCTATAGTATAGATGTAGCTTTTACATGCACTGGGAAACAAAAAAAATTTCTGTGAGTCACAGTTCAGGATTCAATTAATCTTGAACTGAACCCATAATATCTTGACATATTTCTATAGTTGTATACAACTAAAAGGAATGATAATGGAAGTCCTTTTGTTCACTTGTTAGCTTGTTTGTTTAGAGACAGGGTCTCACTATTTCACCCTGTACTCCCAGCTACTCGGGAGGCTAAGGCAGGAGGATCACTTGAGCCCAGGAGTTTGAGGTTGCTGTGAGCTATGATGATGCCACGGCATTCTAGCAAGGGTGACAGAGACTGTGTCTCAAAAAAAAAAAAATCAAAGATGATAATTAATGTAAATGGTTGGATATATCAGGCATAATAATTACAGAGGTATAGTATAAAATATGAATATGCTTACAAAATAATGATTATAATTCCTATTTGTTTATAAGGAGAGTTATAATTTATCAAGATGGTAAATTTAATATGATACATATTGTTTCAATATACTGATAAGTTAATAATGGTTTTGTTTTTACCATCTTAACCATCTTTAAGTATACAGTTCGGTGGTATTAAATACATTCATTATGTTGTGCAACTATCACCACCATCCATCTCCATAGCCCTTTTCATATTGCAGAACTGAAATTCTACACCTATTAAACAACTTCCCATTCTCCCCTCTCCCAGCCCCTGGCAACCACCATTTTACTTTGTCTCCATGAATTTGACCATTGTAGATACGTATATAAGCGGAATCATACAGTATTTGTCTTTTTGTGACTGGCTTATTTCATTTAGCTTAATGTCCTCAAGGTTCACTCATGTTGTAGCATGTGTCTGAATTTTCTTCCTTTTTGAGGCTGAATAATATTTCATGTATGTATACACCACGTTTTATTTATCCATTCATCCGTCAATAGACACTTGGGTTGCTTCCACCCTTTGGCTCTTGTGAATAATGCGCTATGAACGTGCATGAACAGATATCTCTTCAAGACTGATTTCAACTCTTTTCGGTATATACCCAAAAGTAGAATTGCTGGATCATATGGTAATTCTATTTTTAATTGTTGTAAAAACTACCATACTGTTTTCCGTAGCAGCTGCACCATTTTATATTCCCCACCAACAGTGCACAAAGGTTTCCAACTTCTCCACATGCTTGCCAACATTTGTTATTTTCTATTTTTTTTTTATAATGGCCATCCTAAGGGGTATGAGGTGGTAACTCATTGTGGTTCTGATTTGCATTTCCTGAATGATTACTCATATCGAGCATCTTTTCTTGTGTTGACTAGCCATTGGTGTATCTTCTTTGGAGGTATGTCTTTTCAAGTCCTTTGCCTATTTTTTTTTTTTTTTTTGAGACAGAGTCTCACTCCGTTGCCTGGGCTAGAGTGCCATGGCATCAGCCTAGCTCACAGCAACCTCAAACTCCTGGACTCAAGCAATCCTTCTGCCTCAGCCTCCTGAGTAGCTGGGACTACAGGCATGTGCCACCATGCCCAGCTAATTTTTTTCTATATATTTTAGTTGTCCAGCTAATTTCTTTCTATTTTTTTAGTAGAGACGGGGTCTTGCTCTTGCTCAGGCTGGTCTCAAACTCCTGAGCTCAAATGATCCGCCTGCCTTGACCTCCCAGAGTGCTAGGATTACAGGCATGAGCCACCGCGCCTGGCCTATTTTTTATTTTTATTATTATGGGTACATAATAGTTATATATGTTTATAGGGTACATATGATGTTTTGATACAAGCATATGATGTGAATTAATCAAATCAGGGTAATAGGGGTATCCATCACCTCAGGCATTTATCATTTCTTTGTGTTAGAAACACTTCAATTCCACTCTTTTAGTTATTTTAAACCTTCATCTATTTTTAAATCAACTTCTTTGGCTTTTTATTGTTGAGTTTTAGGAGTTTTCTATATATTAATATTTTTGATATTAATCCTTTATCAGATATATGATTTGCAAATACTTTTTTCCATTCTGTAGGTTGCTTTTTTACCTGTTAATATTCTTTTGATGCACATTTAAAGCAAATTTTCATGAAATCCAATTTGTCTATTTTTTCTTTAGTTGCCTGTGTCTTTGGTGTCATATCCAGGAAATCCTTGCCAAATCCAATGTCATAATGCTTTTACCCTATGTTTTCTTCTAAGAATTTTATAGTTTTAGCTCTTATATTTAGGACTTTGATCCATTTTGGGTTAAGTTTTGTATATGGTGTTAGATAAGGATCTAACTTCATTCTTTGGCATGAGGATATCCAGTTCCACCACCACCACCACCACCATTTGTTGAAAAGGCTGTCCTTTTCCCATTGAACAGTTTTGGTACCCTTGTCAAAAATCGTTTGACCATATATGCAAGAGTTTATATCTGGGCTCTCTCTTCTATTCCATTGGTGTATATATTTGTCTTTATGTCAGTACCATACTGTTTTGATTACTGTAGCTTTGTAGTAAGTTCTTTTTTTTCTAGATTGTATTAAGAAATTAATGTAGCTTGGCCGGGTGCGGTGGTTCACGCCTGTAATCTTAGCACTCTGGGAGGCCGAGGCGAGCGGATTGTGTGAGCTCAGGAGTTCAAGACCAGCCTGAGCAAGAGCGAGACCCCGTCTCTACTAAAAATTAGAAAGAACTTAATCGGACAACTAAAAATATATAGAAAAAATTAGCTGGGCATGGTGGCGCATGCCAGTAGTCCCAGCTACTTGGGAGGCTGAGGCAGAAGGATCACTTGAGCCCAGGAGTTTTAGGTTGCTGTGAGCTAGGCTGACGCCACGGCACTCTAGCCCGGGCAAAAGAGTGAGACTCTGTCTCAAAAAAAAAAAAAAAAAAAAAAAAAAAAAAAAAAGAAATTAATGTAGCTTAATCACACCCCATTTACTTTCCAGGTTAATGAATATGAAAAGGTGATAATTTTTCTTTAGAACTTACAGGTACAATCTGCAAATACATGATCTTCAGAATAATTTAATATGTTAACTTCAAGATACAACTACATGCTAATGTCAGTATTTTAAGAAACGGATCCTTACAAGACCAAAATGACCCATAGGCCATGAGGTTGGTTTTTACTTTTTTCTTCTTTTTTTGTTTAAATAAGTGTGCATGCTCCACAGTGTTTCAACAAGTAAGGCAAATACCATGAATATGAAAGCTGTAGTTTGCAATATACCACATCTAGAACTGAGAGGAGGTGAATTAGACAGAAGTGGTACTCATTCTAATTAAACAATCAGGTAACATCATGACAAGTTTGTTCGCAACATCGAAACTGTCCATTTAAGTTTCTTTTTTCCTGATGATCAGAGGTCCCATGTTGTCTGCGGTCTTTGTTGTGTTTTTTTTCTTACAAAGTACATATTTTATTTATTTATTGTATTTTAATCTATTTTCTTTTTTTTTATTTCAGGACATTATGAGGGTATAAACATTTTGGTTCATTTTATGTCTTTGCCTCACCCAAGAGGCATGCCCTTTCCCTCTACAATGCTCACCACGTCCATTTGTTGTGCGTTTACCCCCCTCCCCCCGCCAACCCCCTAATCCCTGGAGAATGTTACTACCATGTGAGCACCATAGTGTTGATCAGTCAGTGCCAATTTGATTGAGAGTACATGTGGAGCCTATTCTTCCAATCTTATGATACCTCCCTTCGGATAATGGGCTCAAGCTCTGTGCAGCAAAACATAAGAGCTGCTAGATCACTATCGTTTCTTATAATTTGTAATATTCCATTGTATACATATACCAAATTTTAATAATCCACTCATGAATTGACAGGTACTTGGGTTGTTTCCACATCCTTGCAATAGTGAATTGTGCTGCCATAAACATTCGGGTGCAGATGTCTTTATTATAGAATGTCTTTTGCTCTTTTGGGTAGACGCCTAATAGTGCTATTGCTGGATCGGATGGTATTTCTATTTTTAGCTCTTTGAGGTATCTCCAAATTCTTTCCCACAGCCTGGGTGACAGAGGAATCATCCTGTCTATTTAAAAAAAAAGTCACTTGGATCTCTAAAAAAGACAGGCTAGACTTTGGGAAATGTTTTCATTGCCTGGGTTTCAAAGTCTAGGCCTTTGTCTTTAGGGCCTATTACAAGCATTAGTAATCATTTTTGCTTCTAGTAATTTCCTATGTTACGGTTGTCTGATGTACTGTGTCCAGAGTCTCAACTGTTACTGCACAACCATTGCCATGTCAGAGGGTTCGAGAACTCATCCTGCAACAAAAGGAGGAGAGGCTAACCTTCGTCCAATTATAGACGTTTTCTTCATGATCTCCTGATGAGCGAAATCGTGGCAGTGGTGAAGGGCTGGGTAATAGACTAAAGTCCTGAGGTCCAACTGCATCCGTCTTGGCCAAGAGAGGAGACTGAGAACAGGGAAAGCAGACCCTGACAGCCAGCCCAGGCCCTGCACTGTCCTCTAGGCCTCGATGTTGGCAGGAGCTGGAATGACACTCACAGGTAGGCTGTCATTTTCTCTCAGTGAACAAACAATTTTATAGAACACCATTGCAGAAACAAGGCCGCACTGTAACTGTGATGGATCAGACAAAAACAAGACCACTCTTTACTCCTGTCTGAACACAGACAAAAACAAGTACGTTATCCAAACTATTTAGTCTTGCTGCTTTCCTCCCACTTTACAGATAAAAATTACTAAGATATCCAATCATAGTATTACCTGCCCTCCCTGACAGCATCCAAACCAGAGCAAAATCCCTTCCTTCGAATTGTCCCCTGAAACCTAACACAAGCATACCTGCTATATAATAAATCATTTTCAACACTCTGTTTCTGGGACACTTCGCAGTTCCCCATATTGTATGGTCTCCCTCACTACAATGAGTCCATAAACCCAACTTTGTTCAATTTTAGGTGTGTTCTTGGTGGCCTTTGACATTGACACTGGAATCTTGATTTTTTTTTTCAGTGAAAGATATTGATTTTTTTCAAGTTGACTCAAAACAAGTTTTAAACACTGTGTCTTAGACCATTTTATGTTGGTACAACAGAATACCACAGACTGGGTAATTTATAAACAATAGACGTTTATTTGGCTCACGGTTCTGGAGGGTGGGAAGTCCAAGATAAGAGGAGCCGCATCTGGTGAGGCATCACATGGCAAGAGAGCATGAGAGAGAGCATGAGGGGGCTGAGCTCACTTTTGTGACAAACCCACTTCTGTGCTAACAGCATTAATCCATTCATGAAGGTAGAGCCCTCCTGACCCAATCACCTCTTAAAGGTCCCACCTGGCCCGGTGCCTCATGCCTGTAATCCTAGCACTTTCGGAGGCCTAGGCGGGAGGATCGTTTGAGGTCAGGAGTTCAAGACCAGCCTTAGCAAGAGCAAGACCCCACCTTTACAAATAATAGGAGAATTAACTGGGCATGGTGACTCGGCACCTGTAGTCCCAGCTACTGGGGAGGCTGAGGCAGGAGGATCTACTGAGCCTGGGAATTTGAGGTTGCAGTGAGCTATGATGCCACCACTGCACTCTAGCCCAGGGTGACAGAGTGAGACTCAGTCTTTAAAAAAAAAAGTCCCACCTTTCAACACTGTTACATTGGGGATTAAATGTCCAACATATGAACTTTGGGGGACACATTCAAACCATAGCACTCTGAAATCAGACAAAACGGGTCTATGTGTTGGATTCAGCCTGAGAGTTGCTAGTTTGTAACCTTTCAGCTATATAATCTCCCTTCTGGATGTAAAGGTTAATATTTATATGAACAATTAACAGCTATTAGGCACCTAAGTTGAACCAGCGATAGAACACATACTTTCACAGGTACTATATTATTTAATGTTCTTTTCTCCTAAGTCATTCAGAATTCTCTGAACTCTGCTGTGCCATTTTCAAGGTTGTCTGCTGCATGTTTGACTATAAGTGAGGTCAAATCCCATTTTACAGGACGATGCTGATATATACCCATTCCCTTGTCACTGTGAGCCTGTAGCCATGGGAACTGTGATCAAGTACACAACAACACCTCCATGAACAAATCCTCAGGGAACAAAGTTCATTTTAATGAAGCTGGCCTGACCACAGAGGAATCTGGGGGACTTTCTGGGCTTCTCAGCACTGTGCCACCTCCTGGCTTTAAGCTGGCTCCGGAGGAAGAGAAAGTGGAGCTGTCTTAGGTATGCACTTTTCTCTGGGAGCTGGGACTTAGAGCAGACAAAGAAAGGCTGTGGGGAAAGTTCTCCCAGGCCTGCTTCTCCTGAGGAGAAAGCAGAAGGGCCTTTTATATAGGGTCTTCAGGTCTCTGAGGGCTTTAGTAGTTCTGTGAGTATGTGGATGGAGCCTAGAGTTTAGAATGAATTCCGGCATCACCCAGGGTGTTGGCTAGAGTATCTTAAGGACCCTTCCAGCCCTCGAACCATAGGAGCACGGGACCCAATTCTATGATTGCTGCTTAGGCCTGTGGAGATGGAAGGGGAGATGAAAAGAATAATATGTTCTTCACTGTGCTCTCTGAAAAGCCCAGGGACCTTTGCCTTCCTCTGCCTGGGGAAGGCATTGGGATCTATGCCCTCCAGAACCCTGCCTTTCCCTTTCCTCTGCTCCATGGGCCAAGGTTTCTGCCTCAGTTTCCCTAGGACTGGAACCTCCCTAACCCCTGGCATCCCAGAGCCCCTGGCCAGTGCCAGGACCTGGGGTCAGGACTGTCTTCCTATGCTTGTGGTGCCAGGCTGGGCTTTGCTGTGGAAGAAACTGGTTACTTAGAACTGCCATTCTGAATACAGTCACTACCAGGAATCTCTGGCTGCCTCTGATGGATCGTATAGATCTTTTTTTTTTTTTTTGAGACAGAGTCTCACTCTCTTGCCTGGGGCGAGTGCCGTGGCGTCAGCCTAGCTCACAGCAACCTCAAACTCCTGGGCTCAAGCAATCCTTCTGTCTCAGCCTCCCGAGTAGCTGGGACTACAGGCACACGCCACCATGCCCAGGTAATTTTTTTCTATATATATTTGTAGCTGTCCAATTAATTTCTTTCTATTTTTGGTAGAGACGGGGTCTCGCTCTTGCTCAGGCTGATCTCAAACTCCTGAACTCAGAACAGTCCGCCTGCCTTGGCCTCCCAGAGTGCTAGGATTACAGGCGTGAGCCACCGGCACCCGGCCGATTGTATGGATCTTAACAGCCGGAATCAAGCTGTTTTGGACACAGTCCGGTGGGCCACAGCCTCGTCTGTCAAGGAGTGGCTCTACGGCAAGGGCAGGTTTGCAGTCCTCTTTTCCAGTTCCGCTCCTGCATGCTTTCTTACCTGCCCATACACCTGAGATCCCCGCTTGCCTCTCTGGCCAAGCCACCCACTGTGAAAGAGATGGCCAAAAAAGACAGATGCATGAGACAAAGAGAGAGAGAGAGAGAGAACACAGAGGGTACTAAAAAAGATCTGACATTTTTCTATCAATCAGTCAACTAAGGCATAATGGAGGGCTGAATCTCTTTTCTCCCTCCCTTCCCCATAAGCACTTTTGAGCTCCCTTTTATTATTTAAAAAAATTTAAATTATTATTGAAGAGGTCATCTGATAAAAAATTCAAACAGTAACAGAGTGTTCAGTATAAAATAAGTTTTCCCCTCCTTGACCCCGAATGCTCCAGTTCTCTCTAGAGGCAACCAGTGTTCAGGGTTTCTTCTCTATCTTTCCAAAACATTCTATGCATATGTAAGCATGTATGCATGTTATCCCCTTCCTTTTGTGAAACACAAATATGAACATACTATATATGTTCTCCTACATTATGGCGTTTCCACTTGATGTATCTTGGAGTTTATTTCACATTTGTACCTGTAGCTGTGTCTCATCCTGTTTCACAACTGCATACTATTCTATTATGTATATACCATAATTTAAGGCCCCACTGATGGGACAATTAGGTTGTTTCTGGTCTATTATAAACAATGCTGCACTGAATATCTTTGTAATACTGCTTGGAACCCATGAATGAATAAGTTTGTCAGATAAACTCCTAAAAGTAGATTTTCTGGGGCAAAAGTTATGTTCAACTTGACGGATATTTTCACTTTGTCCTTCAGAGAGCTTAAATTAGTTTACACTCACATCAGCATTATGAGTGGGCCTGTTCTCCCGTGCCCTCACCAACACAGAGTATTTCTAGACTCTTGATCTTGGTGTGGCTTAATTAGTTTATTCATCAAAATTATCACACATGTAGTATGTGCTAGGCCCTGGGCTAAGCACAAGAAATGAATCCAACAGGTCCTGACTCTTGCACTCATAATCTAGACATGCAAATGATAATATTATCTGGAAAATGCACCAATGGTTCAAGGTACAGAGGTAGCACAATGAAGGGAGGGGTTAACTTCATCTGTTTGGGGAGACTGGAGATTGTTCACAGCTGGAGAAAACTTTGTGAAGATCCCAAAATCTGAGACAGAGTGAGATAGATCCCAAGGTCTGAGATAGTCTGAGATAGATCCCAAAGTTTCAAAGAATTCATTTAACAAATGTGTTGAGTGTATGTTATGTGCCAGGCACCATTCTGGGTAATTAGGTAACTAGTGAACAAAATAAAGATTGCTGTCCTCGTGAAGACGATATTGTAGTGAAGAGGCAGTCAGTAAACAATAGGCATAATGAATAAGTACATTATATATATGTCAGAAGGTGGCAGGCGCTGTAGAAAACGAAAAAAGCAGAGGGGGGTAAGAGAGATCAGGAGTGCCTGTGGTGGAGGCGACGTGCATAGCAATTTTAAGTAGAGTAGGCAGGTAGGCCTCATTGAGAAGTCTTTTTGAGCATAGACTTGAAGATGAAGCAAGGGAGTTAGCCAAGCAGATACCCGAGGAACAGCTTTCCAAGTAGTGAGGACTGTCAGCTTGAGAATGAGACTGAGCCTGATGTGTTTGTGGAGCAACAAGGAGGCCAGAGAGATGCTAGGGGGCCAGAGTGTGGAGGGCCTTGTAGGCCATTGAGACAATGTTGGCTTTTCTAGATGAAATGAGGAGTCATTGCAGAGGAGTGACATGATCTCACTTTTTTTTTTTTTTTTTTAAGATCTGGCTGTTATATTTAGAACAGATGGCAGTGGATGCAAGGGTAGAAGCCAGGAGACCAGTAAGTGAGGTGAGATGATGGCAGCTCAGATTCACAAGGCAGTGGTGGAGGTGGGATGAAGTGGTCGATTCTGGGTATGTTTTTAAGGAAGAGCCATGAAAATGAAAGTGGGCTGAGAGAGGAAGAGAGGAGTCAAGCATGACCTCAAGATTTTCGGCCTGAGCTACTGAAAAGATGAAGTTGCCATCAACTGAGATAGGAATGCTGAGGTAGGGGAAGTTTCAGGGGCAAAGATCAAGAATTCAGTTGTGGATACCTTAAGTTTCAGACACCTATTAGACATCCAAGTGGAGATGTCAAATAGGTAGTGAAATATATAAGTCTCGTGTTTGAGACTAGAAATAGAAATTCAGCATGTGGATAAGAAGTAGGAGTTTGTTAGGTAGACGGGGTGGGGTGAAAGAAACAGGCACAAACATTTGAAACAGCAACTTATGTTTGGGGAACCATTTTTGTTCAGCTTTCATTGGAGCTTAAAATACAAGGAGGTGGGAACAATGGTGGGTGATGCTGCAAACATGAGCAGGGACAGAACTGCCAATGGCCTTGCCGAGCATACCAGGAACCCAACTTTACCTTGAAAGCAGTGGCAGATGAATGACCAAACTGGTATTTTAGAAAGATCATCCTGCATCTGAGAGAAGGAATTCAGGGAAACAAGTCTGGAGAAGGTTTCCACCATCCCAGCCAGAAAGATGTTGAGGACCCACACAAGGGCAATGGCAGTGAGGAAGAGAGGAAAGAGTAGATCTGAGAAATATCTGTACGGCAGGAAAGTTTCAGTGACTGATTGGATAGGGGGGACTGAGGATTCAGGAGAGGCAAGGCTGACTCCCGGGTTTCCGGCTTGTGTGTGAGTGCAGATGGTGGGATTGTCGAGTCAGGAACAGTGGATGCAGAGGGGGAGCAGGTGTAGGTACAATGTGAGCTCATTACCAGTCCTGTTTTGGACATCTGCATTGAAGGTGCCTGTGGAGCTGTCCAGGCAGTTGGGAGTGGGATAAATCAGAGAAACGGTTTGTGCTTGTGATTTTGAATCCACTAACATTAGTCATTGGGGGATAGTTAAAAACATGGGTGCAAGTGTGTTTCGGCAGACAGAATGGAAGCAGCATGGAGGAGTCCCTGATTTCTCCCTCTTTCCACTGCCAAGTCCCATTGGCTCAGCCTCCACAGTGAATCTTCAGTTCATCGGCTTGTCTCTAACTCCACCGTGATAACCTGGCCCTAGCCCCTCTTATCTCCCTGCATTCTGGGAATTGTTCCTAACTAGTTCCTAACTAACTGTCTCCTCTCCCACTTCTGCCCCCTTTCAGCCTATTTTCCGTCTAGTAGCCAGAGTGATCTTTTAAAATTACATATCTTCTCATGTCGTTTTCCTCCTTAAAAATCTCCACTGGCTTCCCATTCTCTTTGATAAACTCCAATCTTGTTACCATGGTTTGTTTGCAAGGCTTTGGCCCAGAGTAGCTCTCCAGCCTTTTCTCACACCACTGTGCCCCGCTCATGTTCCAGCCACCCTGGCCCTTTACGGGCTGATCTTCACCTCTCTGGATCTTTGCGCTGCTGTTCCTTCTACTTGGAAGCCTCGACCCCCAGACCTCCACACAGCAAACTTTAGGCATCAGCTCAAATGTCACCTCCACAAAGAAACCTTCCCCGACCTCCCTGTTTAAAGTGATCTCTTACTCCCTATATCTTCATATTCATTTCCTTTCTGTCCATTTCAAAATTACTTGTTAGTTGTCACGACAATGAGAAACTTGTTAGTTTCTCACTACAATGAAGACTTTATGAAGGCTGGAACATCATCTAACTTGTTTCCCGTTTTAATCTCAGCATCCAGGCACATAGAATTGCTCTACAATATCTGTTGAATGAATAAGGATGACTGAGGAAGCACTGAGGAGATGAGAGAGTGTCTGGAGCACAGGAAAGGGATTGGCCTTGGGCTGGAGGAGGCACATGTCTTCCTCTAGGAACAGCAGCAAGGGGGAGAAATTGGATAGGTATGCATGGAAGTGTGTATGTGGGGTGCAGAGCGGGCAGCCGGCAAGGCAGGAAGTTAAAGGATTTCATGGGTGATGGCTTCTTTTCTGGTGAGATCATCTGCTGACAGTTCTGATGGAAGCTGCTGAGGTTGGGTAAAATATTTGAAAAGAATGGGAGGGGAGGAAAGGAGGAAATTAAGCAACATTTTGAGACTACTATGCGCTAGGTACTGTACTGGGTGTTGAGGTTCTAGTGATGAGGAGGATGTGACGCAGTCTTTGCCTTTCAGGAATTCACAGTGCAAAGGAGATGGACCTTCTACGAGTTAACTTGCAGGGTGCTGTGTGGGGTAACGGGTGGAGTCTTGCAGAGACATCATGGGAGTCGCGACTCAATCCTGAGGGTGGGGGAAAGCATTACCGAGGCTGTGACCTGGAGGTTGGTCTTGAAAGGAAAAATGCATACAAGGCAGAAGGAAGGAAGAGTGTTCCACGAAGAGAGTACAGTGCTAGCCAAAAATATGGAGGTATGGAATAGGTAGGATTGTGAAACATTTATGTGGCCAGAGTGAAAAACGGGAGATGATGCTGGAAAGGAGGGTTGAGGCCAGGTTGTGAAGGATCTTATCAGTACCAAAAAGTGGAACTTTCTCCTGGAATCAGCAGAGGTCTTTAGGCAGAGCAGAACCTTGAAGTTGCTCTTTCAGGAAACCAACTCAGCAGGCAACGTGGAGGATGCACTGAAGGGAGGAGACGCTGGAGCCAGTGAGAGGGTTAGGACAACTGCAGTAGTGAGAGAATGACGGCCTGAAGGAAGCAATGGCAGAAGGAACAGAGAGGAGGGGAAGGATCCTGAAGACAATTTTGATGATGGACAGAATGCGTGGGATGAGGGTAGAGCATGGAGTCCAGGCTGACTCAGAGGATTCTCGCTTGGGCCACTGAGACGGAGATACACAGTAAGAGGAGTGCACATAAAGAAAAAGTATTAGGCTCAGTTTTTAAAGAAATTGTAGTAAACTACACACAACATACAATTCACCATTTTAACCATTTTACAGTGCACAATTCGGTGGCATTAAATACATTCACGATGTTGTGCAATCATCACTTCTATCTAGTTCCAAAACATTTCATCACCCCAAAGGAAACCCCAAACCCATTAGGCAGAAATTCCCTATTCCCCCTCCACCCAGGTCCTGACAGTCACTAATCTACTTTCTGTCTCTGCAAATTTGCCTGTTCTGGACATTTCATATAAATGGAATCTACAATATGTGAGCATTTATGTCTGGCTTCTTTCACTTAGCATGTTTTCAAGGTTCATCCATGTTGTACCACATATCAGTATTTCATTCTTTTTTCTTGTCTCCATTCCTTTTATTGTGGTAAAATATACACAGCATAAAATTTACCATTTTAACCATTTTTAAGTGCACAGTTCAGCAGCAATAAGTACCTTTACATAGTTGTACAGCCATCACCAATATATTAATACATCTACAGAACATTTTTCATCTTTTGAAACTGAAACTCTATACCCATTAAACATGAACTCCCCTTCCCCTCCTCCCAACCCCTGGCAACCACCATTTTACTTTCTGACTGTATGAATTTTATTAATACCACTCTAGGTATCTCCTGTAAGGGGAATCATACCGTATTTGTCTTTCCATGACTGGTATATTTCACTTAAAATAATGTCTTTGAGGTTAGTCAAAGTCATAGCATGTGCCAGAATTTTCTTCCTTTTTAAGGTGAAATAACATATATACCACATTTTGTTTATCCACTCATCTGCTGATGGGCATTTGGATTATTTCCACCTTTTGGCTATTTTGAACAGATCTGCTATAAACAACAGCATACACATTTTTGTTTGAACACCTGTTTTCAAATTTGGGGGGTATATGCTTAGGAGTGGAATTGCTGGGTCATATGGTAATTCTATGTTTAATTTATTGAGGAACTGCCAAACTCTTTTCCACAGCACCTGTACCCTTTTACATTCCCACCAGCCATATAAGGGTTGCAATTTTTCTACATCTTTGCCAACACTTATCTTCCTTTTTTAAAAGAAATTATTGGCCAAGTGTAGTGGCTCACACCTGTAATCCCAGCACTTTGGGAGGCTGCGGGAGGAGGGTTGCTTTAGGCCAGAAGTTCGAAACCAGCCTCGGCAACTCCCTCTCTACAAAAAAGTTTTAAAAATTAGCCAGGCTTGGTAGTGTACACTGGTAGTCCTGGCTACTCGGGAGCCTGAGGCAGGAGGATCGCCTGAGCCCAGGAGTTGGAGGCTGCAGTGAGCTATGATTGCGCCATTGCACTTCAGCCTGGGTGACAGAGTGAGGAAAATAAAATAAAATAAAAATTAAAAGAAAAAAAAAGGCTGGGCGCGGTGGCTCACGCCTGTAATCCTAGCACTCTGGGAGGCCTAGGTGGGAGGATTGCTTGAACTCAGGAGTTCGAGACCAGCCTGAGCAAGAGTGAGACCCTGTCTCTACTAAAAATAGAAAAAATTAGCAAGTCAGCTAAAAATAGAAATAAAAAATTAGCCAGGCGTGGTGGTGCATGCCTGTAGTCCCAGCTACTTGGGAGGCTGAGGCAGGAGGATCACTTGAGCCCAGGAGTCTGAGGTTGCTGTGAGCTAGGCTAATGCCACAGCACTCCAGCCTGGGCAACAGAGCGAGACTCTGTCTCAAAAAATAAAAAATAAAATAAAAACAAAAATGGGGCTATTTGTCTTTTTATGTTTGTGTTGTAAGAGTTATTTATATTTTCTAGGTTCAAGTACCTTATCAAATACAGGATCTGTAAATATTTTTTTCCTTTAGCACTAGCAACTGGTGAGTAGGGATTTGCAAATATTTTCTCCCATTCTGTGGGTTGTCTTTTCACTTTGTTGCCGAAGAAAATGCACAAAAGTTTTTATTTTGATGAAGTCCAATTTATCTATTTTTACTTTTGTTGCCTGTGCTTTGGGTGTCATATCCAAGAAATCATTGCCAAATACAATATTATAAAAATTTGCT